>CAIIXF020000012.1:4948500-4964317 GCA_903813345.2 Owenia fusiformis | reverse complement strand
TTATTAGGAGGCCCTCCTGAAAGGGCCTCCTATAGCTTTTGTAGCTTTTCTTTATTCTTCTTCTTCTTCTTATTCTATCAAAGCATTTTTCTCCTACTTCCAACTAGCTTTCAACTACCTACTATATGATCCTACTAGGAACCTTGGCTGAAATTGGGGGGAAAATATTTTTTTATCTAGGTCAAGGTCAAAGGTCAAAATCTAGGTCAAATCTAAGTTTTTTTTCAAGTTTCTCAAGTTTGTCATTATACTTCATTATTTCTTGCGATGAATTAAACTGAAACTACATTTAAGTATTATCTACAAATTGTTTACTATATGTCAGCATTAAATTTTTACCGTTTTTGAGATATTTGACATCAAAAAACGGTCAAAAGAGGTCATTTTTCAACTTGCTTCAATCTGACCAATTTTCTTTTTAAAAATCATCTACAAGTTTCCAGGAATCCAAATCTGACTTCAGATTTGACCTTTGACCTTTAGTTGACCTTCAGTGACCTTCGAAAGGTCAGAAAAGTTGATTTTTCAAATTGAGTTTTCGGATTCAAATTTAGGTCAGTCTAATTACAAAAAGCCTACTGAGGTCTAAAAAAGTAAAAATTTCAAGGTCAATGGTCAAGGTCATCAAATTAGGTCACAAACTGTGCTATCTAAGTTTCTCATAGTTCAAGACTACAAATCATATATTTTTAATTGAAAGTGAAGATATACATTCCTCTAAGGGTTCTACACATATTAGCCATTGACTATTTATTAAAATTTTGTCCCAGTTTTGAGATATAAGAGCTCAAAAACTGAAAAAGGTCAATTTTTCAGAGTTTATAAGGTCAAATTTTAACTTGCTTCAAATTCACCCAATTTTTTTTTGAAAATCATCTACAACTTCTCAGGAGTTCATATTTAACCACAGATTTGACATTTGACCTTTAGTTGACCTTCAGTGACCTTCGAAAGGTCAGAGAAGTTGATTTTTCAAATCGAGTTTTTGGATTCAAATTTAGGGTTAGCCTAAGCATAAAAGACCTACTGAGCTCTAAAACAGTAATATTTTCAAGGTCAAGGGTCACGGTTATCAAATTAGGTCAAAGGTCAAAATCTAGGTCAAATCTAATTTTTTTTAAGTTTCTCAACTTTGTGCTTATACTTCATTATTTCTTGCGATGAATTAAATTGAAACTACATTTTAGTATTTTCTACAAATTGTTCACTAGATGTCGGCATTAAATTTTTACCGTTTTTGAGATATTTCACGTCAAAAAACGGACGAAAAATGTCATTTTTCAACTTGCTTCAATCTGACCATTTTTTTTTAAAATCATCTACAAGTTCCCATGAGTCCAAAGCTGACCTCAGATTTGAGCTTTGACATTTTTCAAATTGAATCTTTGGATTCAAATTTAGGTCAGCCTAATTACAAAAGACCTACTGAGGTCTAAAAAAGTAAAACTTTTCAAGGTCAAAGGTCAAGATCATGAAATTAGGTCACATCTAAGTTTCGCAAAGTTCGAGACTACAAACCAATATTTTTAATCCGAAGTTGAAATATACACATTCCTCTAAGGGTTCTACACATATTAGCAATTGACTATCTAATAGAATTTTGTCCCAGTTTGAGATATAAGAGTTCAAAAGTTGAAAAAGGTCAATTTCGAAATTTTCCAAGGTCAAATTTAAACTCGCTTCAAATTGACAAAATGTTTTTTTCAAAATCATCTACAAGTTCTCAGGAGTTCACATCTGACCTCACATTTGATATTTGTCCTTTAGTTGACCTTCAAATTGTCAAAAATGCCTAAGAGGGCCTCCGTGAGATTGCTTGCAATCTTCAAAAGTCTAGTTAAGATTTGTATTCTGAATAGGTATTTTTCGAATGTGTTGAATTAGTTTCGGATGCTGCATTTTATTTTATTTCATTGTAATGTACAGGTAAAGGTGAAACAACAATAGAGAGGTTAAGCTACACGTATAAATGCAAACCGTGAACCTGAACGCGTAAGTCCACGCTCAAGTACACGTTAAAGAAAATTTTCAGTTAAGCTACACGTCTGAAACCATGTCAGTGGACGTGGAGCTATAGTTATGTGGCGACTGTGTCTAAAGGTCATGTCTCTATGGTGTAATGGATAGCACTTTGGCAATCTAGCACTTCATGTTTGTCCGTTGGGCCTGGGTTCGAATCTTGTCGCAATAAAACATTTTGTTTTTTATTTTTTATTTATTTCATATTAAACCACAATAAGGGTCTAGTGTACTTTCCATTATGATTTCCCCATGAATAAAATGATTCATTTTTAACTGTATATCATAAAGAATACAATGTCACATAATACTTTGACAAATATTTAAGCGTTTAGACCCACATTGGCTGAGGTTGAGGTCATTAAGTTCTGCAAGGGTATATTGACTTGGCATTGGATGTGTTCTATTGACTTAACATGTTGATACCATCAGATTCCGATGGAGGCCATTGCTTTCTATTGATTTTCCCAAAAATACACTATGACCTGAATTAATTGCAAATTAAATAATTTCACAATATGACACAAATGGTATATCACATCAGATGTGCAAATATAAAGTTTGCAATCGATTCACGTCAAACTTCAAATTAAAAGATAATACATTTTTTCATCATTTTTCATCATTTTTTCCTACAAAATGGCTATAGAAAAATGCTTCAAAAGCAACTTTTACACTTACGAAATCCCATACAACTTTGTAAATACAAAGATTATACTGTTATGTTTCATTAATGAATATCATATTTGGATAAGATGTAGGGATGTGTAGGATGCAAATGGATTTTGGCAGACACAAAAAGGCTTCATGGTTTGGCATCTCAACCCCTGTACACTTTATGATTGAATATTGGCCCTAATAAGTGGCCCATTCATCAATACAGTGCTGAATTCTAGTGTTATATAAATGAAATAATAAAAGCAGTATATTTTTTTGAAAAATCAGATGAATTTATTTTTGTTCATGGGGAGATCATAGCACACTAGATCCTTTCTTGCCCTGGTTGTCATTTCATTTCGTTTAGTTTACATACTGTACTAAGCCCCGGGCATCAAATTGGTCTTGCTAATTTATATTGTACGGAATGAACAAGCGATCACATTTGAAGTTGTCATTTACCAATTAAAATTTATTCTTATTTCCAATTTAGGATTGGGGTTTACCAATATAACAAGCAAGATTGTCTGTGTCAAATATGGGCTCCAGGGCCATCCTAGAACATAGCTAAAATCAATCACGTAATGAGCGATGTGTAATCACTCATCTACACGTAAAAACCTGGAACTTTCACGCTTACCTGAAGAAAGAAGACTAATCTGACGTCATTTTCCTGCGCACGCATAGAAGTACACGTTCATGCTTTGTTGAATACGCGTCTGTAAATTGCACGAATATGATAATTTCATGTAAAAACCTGTAAACTTCACGCTGGCCCACAGGAAATAAACAAATCTGACGTCATTTATCTGCGCGCGCATTGAAGTTCACGTTCAAGTTTTGTTAAATACGTGTAGCTAATAACCTCTCTAGTATCTATTCAAAACGTTCTGTCAATGCGATCATTACAAAAATAGTATCGCGAGGAGAGCTGAAAAATTAAACTGGGCTCCCTTGCCTCTAAAAAATATTTTGACTGAGATTAATAATGATTTCTCCAATTAGGTAAATTTTCGAACGTTTACAATGCATAAATCAGTTTTTTGAGTTTCTTCTATTAAGAGCTTGTACACGATCCCTTTGATTTCTGGTTAATGCCGAGGGAGAGCTGGCATCATTCTGGGATACTGGTATAATTGTATCACCTCTGACTCAAGGAATGTTAAATCTGCCATTCCAGGGTATCAACCGATCATAAGGTGTTACCTGATTGGCAATCAGAGGGTAAATAGCATGCAAGTTAGTTTTCCTGAAATCATGTTATGAAAATTGTGAACTCCGTGATTCTTGCTTCATCGTTTCCTAGCTTGAGTAGTGCATTAATCATAAAATAATGTATAGCTTCCATTTTAGGCTACTCCCACGAAAACTGACATGCTCCCAGATTTGAGTAATTCCCAAACCCTAGCAGGGTATGGAGACCATCTTTGATAAAAAAAAAAATATATATATATAAGAGAAGCATTAAAGGTACGAACCTTTGGATGAAGAGAAAAATAATTCCAATTATACGGTATGATTTCGGGAAATATGGGTCGCAGGGCACGATCAGTGATGCGATTTAAGACTGCTGAAGTCCTTATCAGCTGGCATTGGATCATAGCCATTTACACGATGCTTTAATAAATCAGCGTCTGGGTCAAAATGGGAGATTTACCTTATCGCACCAGATCCCAGGATTGTATTTAACATCTTCTGATCATTCTGTCTGATGGAGATTTGTCTATAATTACCCTTTAATGGAAAACATTCGCTATTTGTGAAGCGAATTTTGCCAGATGTTTCTACTAGTGAACCATTCTATTTACGAGTTACGTCCAGATAGAAAATATTTTCTTACCAGAACATAATTGGGAATTTTTAAATATCAGTTTCTGTTCTTCATCTATCAAGCATGAGACTGTTCGTTCCTTTAACCGTACGTTTACAATTTTGAAAACTCATTTTCATGTAGAGCAGCTTTATGTAGAGCTTGTAGCAAAGCACAATGGGCAACATTGAAAAAGAAAGACAAACAGATTCCTCCATTCATATAATTATATAATCAATATCACCATGCATCTGATGAGCAACTTCTCGAAACTCCACATACAATTAATACTCAAAATCCAATTAACTATAGAACTTGAAAAAAGTTGCACTATGTAAAAATCAATGGAGCTAAAATATAAACGTGGCACGCATGCAAGCAATCATTCAATCACAATTGCTCTGGATAAAAACTGAAATACTGGAAAATGTAGTCAGTTGGTAATGTACTATTGATTGGGGTATCTAGCTAATAACAAAATAGTCCGTAAATCACAGTTGACAACTTCATCCTAGGATTATGGGGATACATTGATCGCTCGCTGAACTCTATATTTAGGCATATTATACAAGGCTAACTGTAGCTAGGGTATTGCCTCATTTCAAAGGGTTACATTGAGTTGAAAATGAATCAGAAATATAATGCAAACGATTTTGCCTGTGTGATATGTGCGATCGGTATATATCATGATAAAAAACAAAAGGCAACGTTTGAAAAATAAAAACAAAACCTACGTGTAATATACATGTAATGGTATTATATTACACCAATTAGAGTCATCGATCCTTTTTGTAGGTGTTGAAAAAATCTTGAGGGAAACGACAAAATAGATGTTATACCGATGATGTATGTAGGCCTAAATAGTGTCCACTTCTCTCACAAGTTAAGTTTATATTTGTAAAAAGATTGTTTTCAAAATAACATTATTCATGTTTAAAGGGGACCACCACCAAGGTCACATGATCAGTCGTGTGGAGGTAACCTCCTAGTTGAAATAAAAGCACTGTCCTCCTTTGGTTTATGTGAAAAGTAGCTAATACCCTCATGTATTGGTCAGTTTGTGTGTCACACGACTAATCCACACCATATGCTTCATTCAACATATTTTATGCTATTAAGCTGCATATAAAAACACTACTTTGCAGTAAAAACGTACTACTGGATGAACTAAGGTTAGGGTAATTAAATGTATCTGATCAGATCTATACAGAAATGCATAACTAGAAATGTATCTGATCAGATCCATACATAAATGCATAACTAGAAATGTGTCTGATCAGATCCATACAGAAATGCATAACTAGAAATGTATCTGATGAGATCTATACAGAAATGCATGACTAGAAATGTATCTGATCAGATCCATACATAAATGCATAACTAGAAATGTATCTGATCAGATCCATACATAAATGCATAACTAGAAATGTATCTGATCAGATCCATACATAAATGCATAACTAGAAATGTATCTGATCAGATCCATACAGAAATGCGTAACTAGAAATGTATCTGATCAGATCCATACAGAAATGTATAACTAGAAATGTATCTGATCAGATCCATACAAAAATGCGCAACTAGAAATGTGTCTGATCAGATATACAAAAATGCATAAGTAGAAATGTGCGTAACTAGTACAGTGCCTTCCTTCGTACTCAATCAAAACCATATCATTCTCGGATTCTGTACGGTGCTTGTAATATTGTTAGCAACGTGATGATTTATTTTGCCAATTTACAACTCTAAATAAACACGAGTCGCAGAAATAACCAAGCTATAACTTGAAAATAAGTTACTCTGGCACTAATGGAAATAAACTTCACTCCAATCTGTAAGATGATAACTATGTAAAAAGAAAATTATTTTTCAGAACACTGAATTTGATACCATGGCGATTATGAATTTGTCTGAATCGTTTTACCAGAGCTGAATGATAACGAGAAACCAGAAACAAAAATTATATATTTATAAGTCTCCATTTCTTCGTCAAGATTCGCCAATATGCGAATTCAAATGATTCGAACACAATCAGAAAAGCGATAAATCTTTATACATCATGTCAAAAAGAGTTATATTTTCTAGTTCTATTTAAAATCGTTTGGATTAATATCTGTTAAGGCTAAGGGGTCGTCTCCCCGTCGGAAATCTCGATTCAAAAATCAAAAACGGAGCTTACTTTTTTTATAAGATAAAGTTTATGTATCATAAATAGAGAGGTTAAGCTACACGTATAAATGCAAACCGTGAACCTGAACGCGTAAGTCCACGCTCAAGTACACGTTAAAGAAAATTTTCAGTTAAGCTACACGTCTGAAACCATGTCAGTGGACGTGGAGCTATATTTATGTGGCGACTGTGTCTAAAGGTCATGTCTCTATGGTGTAATGGATAGCACTTCGGCAATCTAGCACTTCACGTTTGTCCGTTAGGCCTGGGTTCGAATCTTGTCGCAATAAAACATTTTGTTTTTTATTTTTTATTTATTTCATATTCAACCACAATAAGGGTCTAGTGCACTTTCCATTATGATTTCCCCATGAACAAAATGATTCATTTTTAACTGTATATCATAAAGAATACAATGTCACATAATACTTTGAAAAATATTTAAGCGTTTAGACCCACATTGGCTGAGGTTGAGGTCATTAAGTTCTGCAAGGGTATGTTGACTTGGCATTGGATGTGTTCTATTGACTTAACATGTTGATACCATCAGATTCCGATGGAGGCCATTGGTTTCTATTGATTTTCCCAAAAATACACTATGACCTGAATTAATTGCAAATTAAATAATTTCACAATATGACACAAATGGTATATCACATCAGATGTGCAAATATAAAGTTTGCAATCGATTCAGGTCAAACTTCAAATTAAAAGATAATACATTTTTTCATCATTTTTCATCATTTTTTCCTACAAAATGGCTATAGAAAAATGCTTCAAAAGCAACTTTTACACTTACGAAATCCCATACAACTTTGTAAATACAAAGATTATACTGTTATGTTTCATTAATGAATATCATATTTGGATTAGATGTAGGGATGTGTAGGATGCAAATGAATTTTGGCAGACACAAAAAGACTTCATGGTTTGGCATCTCAACCCCAGTACACTTTATGATTGAATATTGGCCCTAATAAGTGGCCCATTCATCAATACAGTGCTGAATTCTAGTGTATATATAAATGAAAAAATAAAAGCAGTATATTTTTTTGAAAAATCAGATGAATTTATTTTTGTTCATGTGGAGATCATAGCACACTAGATCCTTTCTTGCCCTGGTTGTCATTTCATTTCGTTTAGTTTACATATTGTACTAAGCCCCGGGCATCAAATTGGTCTTGCTAATTTATATTGTACGGAATGAACAAGCGATCACATTTGAAGTTGTCATTTACCAATTAAAATTTATTCTTATTTCCAATTAAGGATTGGGGTTTACCAATATAACAAGCAAGATTGTCTGTGTCAAATATGGGCTCCAGGGCCATCCTAGAACATAGCTAAAATCAATCACGTAATGAGCGATGTGTAATCACTCATCTACACGTAAAAACCTGGAACTTTCACGCTTACCTGAAGAAAGAAGACTAATCTGACGTCATTTTCCTGCGCACGCATAGAAGTACACGTTCATGTTTTGTTGAATACGCGTCTGTAAATTGCACGAATATGATAATTTCATGTAAAAACCTGTAAACTTCACGCTGGCCCACAGGAAATAAACAAATCTGACGTCATTTATCTGCGCGCGCATTGATGTTCACGTTCAAGTTTTGTTAAATACGTGTAGCTTAACCTCTCTAGTGTCTGCTCATAAATCCTGGCATCTGGGTAAAGGAATTACGCTTTTTTCGAGGTCATCGAAAGTTCCGGGTTTGAAACGATACTCTGGCTTTGATGGTATCGCTGCAAATTCTCTTTCCGTCAATGTGCGTTCAACTAGGCCAGCTATGCCAACTTTTTCTTTTTCCTTAGGAAGTTCTACAAGAATGACAGTTGGTGCACCAATTCCCGGTTCGTAACTCGAACTCTTTTTCAATAGCTCGGCTTGTTCAATTGTTGTTTTTGACATTGAATGCGGATTAGAAACCTCATCGGTAACGAGAATTACGACAGCCTGAAATCAAGTATAACAAGTTTTATCCCTAGCTGATCTCGTAAGCACAATTAACTATTTTAAGACATGTATTTCTAATATTAAGATGTGAATTCCAGAGAGATTCTATACAAATGAACATATCGTTTATATGACAGTCCAAGTTGTGAAATGTGAATTTGATGTGTTGTGGCACGTTCTCTCTATAGTTTACCTTGTAAACACATTGGTGTTGACAAAAATGTGGTATTTTAACAGGGGTAAAATTGGCAAATCCACCTGACGTTTTTACGTTATTTTTCATGTTCACATCATTTTGAACATAAATTATTTATAGCCACCTGGACTTGTAACGAGAATGCTTATATACTTCAATAACGCAGTCAATTCCCTTGCTAGAGGGATTACATAATTCTAATGCCAATTTATAGAAAAAACTACACAACGTTGCACCTCAATAATGTTTATTCAATCAATGAACATATATACCTTGGTAATATCTTAGGAATTGTTACAAAATATGAATAAGTTCTGCTGAAATGGGGAAAATTGGGAAAAGTAGCATAACTGCCACAACCACCTGAAATTATTTGTCATTTATCATGTAATTGTTTAACATGTTGTAAATAAATCATTTCCAATTACTTTTCAGCAAATACATTTAATTAATACTTTGATACTAAAAGTGTTTCATAAGCCGGAGACGGCTGGGGGCTGTTGACTTTCTTGTAAATAATGTATTTATCGTATGATCTGTAAAACGAAGCCTTCTGATTGGTCAGTTCTTGTGCTGTACCAATCAGTATTGCTACTGAGATTGTCCCCGTTGATCAACTCCGTCGCAATACAGAAAATATTGGTACGGAGAGGACAATCTCAGTAGCAATACAGAGGATCACACGATAAAAACGTTATTGAATGATTTGAAGTTCAATACAGGATATATTCTGTCTCGATATTCTGTATTGGCACTCGACTACGTCTCGTTCCAATACGGAATTTCTCGAGCAGAATATATCCCGTATTGCACTTCAAATCATTCAATAACTTATATTATCGTATGATCTGTAAAATGAAGCCCTCTGATTGGTCAGTTCTTGTGCTGTACCAATCTGTATTGCTACTGAGATTGTCCCCGTTGATCATCTCCGTCGCAATACAGAAAATATTGGTACGGAGGGGACAATCTCAGTAGCAATACAGAGGATCACACGATAAAAACGTTATTGAATGATTTGAAGTGCAATACAGGATATATTCTGTCTCGATATTCTGTATTGGCACTCGACTTCGTCTCGTACCAATACGGAATTTCTCGAGCAGAATATATCCTGTATTGCACTTCAAATCATTCAATAACTTATAATGTCTTCACCATGTATAGCCTGGGACACTATAATAAATATTCAACTAAAACTAAAACTGTAAATATCAGTTTAATCAAATGCAGAAACAACATCTAATTGATAGTATTCTTAGTATTTTTAGTTAATTGTTTGTTCACATAAAACAGGAGAACGTAGTTTAATTTCATAAATAATATATTTTGTGTCACTCTCCACGATCAGTTGTTTGACTTTGCTTCTCTCCTCAGTTTATATGAAAGTGGGAGGGTGGTTGTATGTGAACATATATGGTTTCAGAATTGCATGAACTGTTATGTCTAAGAAACTATTCATCGGAATCACTCCACATTAGACAGTATGCATGCTTGAGATAGAATTCTATATTAGAGTTAAATAAAAATATGCTATATGAGTAAATGGGTTTGGCAATAGAAGTCAAAGATCAAATATATGTCTTAATGGATTCCACTTAAACTTGATATGTAGTGAATAACCCCTACCATTTGTTTAGATTTTGTGTGGTATATTTAAAAAATAGTATTAAGATCAAAAGGAAATGTGAGATTTACGAATTTTCGATGTATTCATACATTCATTACCTGATGAATATGTATGAATACATCGAAAATTCGTAAATTCAACATTTTGTTTTATTTTTAACACTTATTAACATATTAAGATCAAGAGGGATATGACGATACCCAATGTTAAGTCAAATGTGCATATTCTCATGTTAAGTCAATACACGTTTGTCGCAGTCTTGATATATTCTGACGAATATATTCGTTTTTATATTCTACATTCCCAAATACCCAAAGCTACACACTATTTTTAAATATCAAATCTAATTTCAAACGAAAACAAAAATTCCGACGCATTTTATAGCTTAAAATGACCCCCACCTCAGCTCATCTGGGTTCAAACTCAAAATATTTTACAACGGATAAGTTAATTGTCATTGAATTAGTTATTGTAAACCTTAAAATAATCCAATCTGGCCATATGGGTATGTGTCATTTTAAAATCGAACCCTTGGGGATGAAAGGGTTAATATTAACTTTGCATTCAATAAAAATACGAATTGAGTTCAGATTCTTAAAGCTGGTTCATTCAGCTTTCCAACGGTGTATTGGAACCTTTTTGCAGATGTGGCCATTCATACCACGCTGGTTTGCTATACTATAAGTCTGTAGAAATGTGCATCTTATAGTTTACGTAGACATAATAAAGTATCCAAAAATACTGAGAAAAAAGATCTTGAGAAGAAAATTATTAAGAATATTGTGAATCTGTGGGGGAATATTATTATTCCATTGCATTTAATGTCTCCTATTGCCCAAAAATGTCTTGATAGATCAACATGAATGTGTCATTTAGAAAGAGATCAAGAAGATGTATTTTGGACGGTTGAAAAAATGAAAAAAAAAATTCTGTCGGGTTTCGAAACCACCCTCTCGGGGTAAACAGATCTGAAACCCAGCGCTCTAGTCGATTGCGCCACTCGTATTTGAGTAACCTTAAGGTGTGCGCCAAAGTCTCATTTGCGCGGTCAGGCGAGTTTTGTCGCCACTACGCTATATGGCGTATGTCGACTCCAGGTCGACACGCTTTAGGAAAGTTTTAGCAGACTTCAAAAGATGTCACCCTTGTATTGCAGTGCCAATGTTTGATACTCACATTGACAGGAAGTGATTTAAAATTAATTTGGCGAAGCAAAGTTTCTGAAAAAAATTATTTTGGTCACTTATTGATTTATTTTGTAACAAATATGAATCTGGAAGTGATCAGACATTGTGGTATTTAAAAAGGGCTAGATTTAGACTGGGTAATGATGATCAAATCGCTGCAATATTCAGCGATTCTCGTAGTGAAGCCTAATATTTGAAGCCTCAGAAAATGAAATTTCAAAACGATGATGGGCCTGACAACTCTGTGGCTGAGGGGCAGGCAAGGGAAGCTGCTGGGGTACACCAAGGTAATATTTAGTAGGGGTCTTGTGTTTTTTTGCAATACATAATGTTTAGGATTTTTTATCATCAGTGCCTCTAATTGTGATGAGTTCATACGTTAACATATGATTTATCCATGTGTTTCCAATTATGAGTAAGAATTTGGTGTTATCTCTGTTGGTTTAGGTTTTATGTCACTTTCAAATTGGCAGGCATGAAAATCCTAATTTTTAGTAAATTAAATACCGCTCAGTAGCTTTTAAAAATAATTAAATACCGCGCAAAAGAGAACTGCGCAGGCGCAGCGCTCTCGCTAACCTATATAAAGATATTACAAGGTACAGGCTTCAGAGGTAAGTCAGGAAGGTGAACAATCTTCGTCCCATGTTGATTTCTCGTATAATTGTAAACAGGCAAGTTTCACCATTGAAATTGAAAATTACTATTAGATATACTTTGTAGATGTTATTAATGACCTATTAAGTGTATGCATCAATCAAATGGCTCATTTTGAACATATAAAAAAGTATTTGTGTTTTGTTTCCCAGGGAATCGTATGTAGTACACACATAAATAGTGTACATTATGTAGTACTTGAATAGCCCGGTTTATATAATATTGAAGGGCATGCTGATTGTACACACGAGTACATGCATGAAGGCCTAAGATTGATATTGCTTGCATACCTAAATAAAAGTGAACTCTTCTAATCCCCTAATGTAAACACGGCGGTATACGTAGTCCGATTTATCGGAGACTTTAAGTTTTTTTAAATCAACAAATATCGATGTTTCATTCGTCAGTCTTCGTTTTTGGCATTAGAAATGCACGATCTGACTGCGCATTACACATTGAGGTTCTACCTTTAAAAGTATACTAATATTATTCCTTACCTTTATGCACTCACTCCGGCCACCTTCAGTTGTTAAAAGTGATACTCTGGCCTCCTCCAAGGCAAGCCATGTAGCTGTCCCATTTTTTGGATCCATTTTCATCATTCTCATTGCAGTCCTCTTTAAGTAATTGATCAATAAATAATATAGTCCTATGGTAAAACCAGTTCTCAAATAAATTAAATTGGTGGTGAGTCATTTTAGAGGACATGATCTTCATATTCAACTCTTTGTTATTCATGCATCAGTTGTAGCGCTAGCCCCGATAAATGGTCGATCAAAGTGAATGGTCCCTTTTATTACCAATGAGTAACATGAAATCACGAATAGAGAGATTTCGCAACTAACGAATTGCATGTTTATTATTCCCGTAACTTATGAACCGTTTTATTGCGTCATCATTTATTGCGCAGCTCTGTACGTCAATAAGTGCGATATTCTTACGTATAGCAAGGGCGAACGTAATACCCGGAACTTTCGCAAATTGGCGTTTGGTTTTTTACCGCATCTGATTTGAATTAGCCAATAAATATGATAGGGGTAGGAAAACTTGAAATTCATTCTGACGATGTGTCAGACTGACTGACAGAAAACACAATCGCCACTTCAAGTACATTTCCCTTTTTATTCTGTCCGTATTAACCCTTATTGACATATATTTAAGTTAATCAATTATGCAGCTAATGATGTGAACGGATTGCAATGCCATAGAGCAAATAACCGCAAAACGGTACAGAAAAGGTACCTAGTTCTGAGAAAACCTACCCCTCTATACACAATTGTCGATACTCGTCGCAAGATCCTGGGGAAATCGCTTATTTTATGCAATTTTTAATATTCATCCTTTTACCATTTCGCTGTACATTAGAGTTACATAACCTATCATATATCATTTTGAAGGGTAACCCCTCATCTTTTTGACTATAGCATTAAGATGTATTAGAAACCTAGCATAACGCAGCGTTCTACGGTTTTGTATGCGAGGAAACTGTAAATTAACGTTGTAATTATGTAACGTAATTCCTTGTAAAAATACCTTAAATCATGAATATTTCGGTAAAACGTTGATCAAAATGCTCCAAAATTTGCTCCTACATTCACTGGACCATGTAAAATTATGACGTCATAACACATTGACGGTTACAATTCAAATATTTTGTATAGACCGCATTAGATTTCTTCGGGGAAAGTGTAAGTTTTTTTGGCGTAAAACACATATGGTAAGTTAACTGCTTCTAACTTTTTTATTACTAGACAAAAGAAAAAGATTTTTGATATGGACAATATTGTCTTGGCGAAATTAATGAATATCTCCTCAAAATATATACTTATGGGCTTTTACCCTGCGTAAAGCCAGATACAAAAAGTGGTACAAGAATGTACAAGAGCACATTTTTACATTAATTTTTGCGCATAGTCTATTTTGAGGGGTATTTTAATTGATTTAGATATAATATTTTTAAAATTCGACTTGAGTTTAAAAATATTGTCCTTGCCAAATTGATGCCTGTGAATTTTCAATAAGATTAATAATTAGTAAAGCACCATACTTTAAAAATAAAAAGTGGTACAAAAATATACGTTCCCTATTTTACGACGTAAAGGAGATTCTTTGTCAGCCATTTGTTAAGATCGTCCTGTTGGTATCAGTCGTGTTATGACGTCATAAATGATATCCAAAACACTTGATCACCATAGATTACTACGCGATTTGGCACGAAAGAACAATTGAAATTACGTCGTGGAATTCCTGCTGAATGTTTATATCTTATTTTCAACAATATACTATTTTGGCTATATATTCACTTTAGTACTTATTAAAGACGGAGTGACAATGAAATATTCTGTTATCATATACTGGTGTAATGCGTTAATTCGTCGTCAAGATATTCATCATGTTCAAGCGTTCCATATAAGGAATACACGACGCGGAACACATAATACATAGAGTTCCTGTAAAGCTTGTATTCCAAGGTTTCTAACGGTATATAGAATCCTAATACTTCAACACACTTACAATATCTTAAAAGCACAATTTGTTTTTACGTGTTGTTACTTTTGTAATTTGTTGATAGTAATCGGGTGTTACAGGGAGTTCCCAAGGATTTTGCGACTAGTACTAACGAAGACCAAACAAAGCCCCGGATGTAGTGTTGTTTCTCGTTTCGTTTGGTACACAACTAAGCCCCGGGTATTAAATAAGCCCTTGCGTATAGACGACGATTTATAAGAACATCACACCCATCAATGATGTAATGGACGTATAGAGCTGCACAATATATAATGACGTAATCAAACGCCCTTCATAAAGGAATGATAAGCATTAAATGAGTTGCGAAATCTCTCTAATGTCATGTTCAAAAGTTTAAGTTGATGTTTTACATTGATACACATATAAATTAACAATAAAACAATAAGCAAAAACAATGGATTAATAAACTATATGAGGTAGATGTCAGAGAAGTTGATAAACAGGTCTGATTTTATCACTATCTATAGCAGACCGTATAATAATATGTTACATCATTTCATAGCGCAAATAACAATACGCAGAAGTTACCATCGTAATGAGCTTATACAAAATCAACGTATTTCACAGTGTCTTTTGTTTTATACAAATTTGTGATGTGACCGAGGATTTGCCTGTCATACCTCAATTTCTCTGTCGTGTGATGACAATTTAAGAAAAGTGTGGACATCGCCTCCATATGTCAATCCTGCCACCAGTGTAGGTGAATGGCCGAGCCGATAACTTTCCACAATATGTATAACAAAGTCTCGTACTTTCATCTTGTTTACATTACTAATTGATTTTGACATGTCAATTAGAAAGACTAAACCAATAGCACACACATTCTTGTCGCCTGAAACGACAATTTGTACATTCCAATGTATGTATGGGTATCCTATGTATCATTCAAATGAAAGAAACTCTAAGACGGGTCGCAAAAAGCTGGCGCACTTTTGTTTTTAGGGTATCGCATGAATGTAACTTTAATTCTTCGGAATATAAGATAATATTCTAACTAAAATCA
>CAIIXF020000012.1:4932817-4948000 GCA_903813345.2 Owenia fusiformis | reverse complement strand
TATAATCACTCCTGTTCTCATAAGACAATCCGAATAATAGAGTGGTGAATATGTGTTGATGAGTTATAATCGCTCCTGTTCTCATAAGACAATCCGAATAATAGAGTGGTGTGTTGATGAGTTATAATCACTCCTGTTCTCATAAGACAATCCGAATAATAGAGTGGTGAATATGTGTTGATGAGTTATAATCGCTCCTGTTCTCATAAGACAATCCGAATAATAGAGTGGTGTGTTGATGAGTTATAATCACTCCTGTTCTCATAAGACAATCCTAATAATAGAGTGGTGAATATGTGTTGATGAGTTATAATCACTCCTGTTCCCATAAGACAATCCGAATAATAGAGTGGTGAATATGTGTTGATGAGTTATAATCGCTCCTGTTCTCATAAGACAATCCGAATAATAGAGTGGTGTGTTGATGAGTTATAATCACTCCTGTTCTCATGAGACAATCCTAATAATAGAGTGGTGAATATGTGTTGATGATTTACAATCACTCCTGTTCTCATAAGACAATCCGAATAATAGAGTGGTGAATATGTGTTGATGAGTTATAATCACTCCTGTTCTCATAAGACAATCGGAATAATACAGTGGTGAATGTGTGTTGATGAGTTATAATCACTCCTGTTCTCATAAGACAATCGGAATAATAGAGTGGTGTATATGTGTTGATGAGTTATAATCACTCCTGTTCTCATAAGACAATCGGAATAATACAGTAGTGTATATGTGTTGATGAGTTATAATCACTCCTGTTCTCAAAAGACAATCCGAATAATAGAATGGTGAATATGTGTTGATGAGTTATAATCACTCCTGTTCTCAAAAGACAATCCGAATAATAGAGTGGTGTATATGTGTTGATGAGTTATAATCACTCCTGTTCTCATAAGACAATCCGAATAATAGAGTGGTGTATATGTGTTGATGAGTTATAATCACTCCTGTTCTCATAAGACAATCCGAATAATACAGTGGTGAATGTGTGTTGATGAGTTATAATCACTCCTGTTCTCATAAGACAATCCGAATAATACAGTGGTGAATGTGTGTTTATGAGTTATAATCACTCCTGTTCTCATAAGACAATCGGAATAATAGAGTGGTGTATATGTGTTGATGAGTTATAATCACTCCTGTTCTCATAAGACAATCGGAATAATACAGTGGTGAATATGTGTTGATGAGTTATAATCACTCCTGTTCTCATAAGACAATCCGAATAATAGAGTGGTGAACACGTATTGATGAGTTTATAATTACCCCCTGTTCTCATAATACTATCCGAATAATAGAGTGGTTTATAACAATAAACAAGAAAACAAATATTTCATACTATTTTCTGTGAATACCTGTTGCATTTTAATGATTATGGCAGGTTGACTTTTGTTTGAATTTTATGTTTCAAACTCTATATTTCACTTCTTTGCTGTGACGCATAGGAACCTCCTGATTGTATACTGGCTATGGTTGACCCTACGCACCCACCCACCCACATATCTTATTTCTTTATTTAATTTGGTTATACTGTTTGATATTAAATTATCTTGTTTAACACATATCTATTCGGTAAGATTTAAGTGTTGATTTTACAGGGCGGTTTATAACTTTTATTATATCTTCATACGTGTGGAAATTGTTTAAGGAACTGTCCATTTTAGCCCAACATTGGAATTCTGTTTTTTACGTAAAGTGTCATAGAAGTGGTTTCAGGTTGTAGATGGAACCGATGGAGTTCGTGGAAATACACACGATGTTCTGTTACATGTGGGAATGGTATGAGGACCAAATCACGCACTAGGATTAAAGTGTATAGCACTAGATATACAGAAAATTGTACCGGTAGCTCGATAGAGAGTTTTACCGAAAACTGTTCCAGTAAACCATGTGAAGAAGGTAACGATTCAAAGCAGAATCTGTTTAATACGCGATGTTGTATTTTGATTAATCGAAACTTCGTCCAATTCATATACTAGTGTTAAAGGAATTGACAATAATTTTAAAATTACCTCCTGTTCAAGTTGCAATCATTTTTATAGATTACATTGATAGATTTAATATCATTGAATATGGTATTGCTTGTTGAGAACCACACAACATTACCATTTATCATTTATTTGAGATTTAAGCAGGGGTCCATTTTTTAAAGAAATAATCATTTTAAAAGATTTCTTGTAAATAGATAATAAATTAGTGCAAAAAGTATGAATTATTATATATCAAGAGCATAATGTAAAATTTCAACTGAAAAGTTAGATCAAAATGGAATCCAAGTTCACAGTGGGGGGTATACCTCATCAAACACTGTATAATTTTTTTAAAACTTATTGTTACAGCCTTATGTTTTTAATTTGCTTTTGCTGGTTAGGATTATATCATTGACCACTCGTGAATTTTTGTGCACCATACAAGGTTACAGAACTTCATTTATGAACGATTTCAGCAGGGGTCTATTTTACGAAAATTAAATATTTTTCCGGATAGTTCTTAGATGGAAAGCTAGTACATTGTTACGATTAAATTACATCATTAAGGTGTATAAATCATGAAAACAGGTTTCATCCTGATGTCTACAACCTAATTTGTATAACGCCATGTCACAAATGGGGGGGGGGGGACATTGGCCTCCACTTGGGGATCTTTATTACTCATATGATTTCAATATTACAATAATGTCGGTATCATTATAAACAGGCACTAAATAAGTGTAGAGTATTATAAATACGTTGACAGCAAGAAGATTTATACAACTGAAACTGTAAAACGAGATAATATTTGGGCTCTAAAATCACAATGATTGGTATAACTAATCAAATGTTTACTTTTAAGGTTATTATCATATCCTAGCAATCTAAATTGTTTTAAATAGTTATAATTGAATTATTTGCAGTTTCTGAATTTTTCGAATATCTTAAAATGGTTCAGATTTTCATTTATTGAAGATTTAATTCAAGTCTAATTCAAAAAGATGAATATTTTTGTGGATAGTACCCAGATCAATTACTATTATTACCAACTTGCCGGGAGTGTTATAGGGGTATAAGTGCTAGTTTAGAAGGCATTTATGTTACTTTATCGATCTGAGCAATATGTGACGTCATAGTGGCGGGCCATAGCTGCATTAACGCCCGGCAATTTTCCCCGGGAAATGACATATCTTTCAATGCATATAATTTTTGCTATTTCAGCTCTGGGCATTAACTGTGGTAATACTAATAACCTAATTTCTGCGGGCAATATTAATCAAATACTGGATGATCAGGAGCTTGATATGGCAGAATACCTATTCGAGAAAAAAATATTGAGCGTTTGGGTTCTAGCATTGCCTCATGGGATAGTCTATTTTCTACTAAATAAAATAATCTATTACTAAAGTTATGTGCTTGCAGAGATAGCCTGTATTGCAAAAATCATATATCCTTTCACCCCACATCATATCATATGCTTTATTGATGTTAAAATCTAATTTTATAAATAGCGGGAATAAATTCTTAATTCATCTTAGATTATAATTTAAATGCAAAAGCCGATTCATAAGTAGATAATTCGTTGTAGACTTCAAAAGTGTCAATATCTAATATTTTTCATTATTATGGACCTCTGTTAAACCCCTCAATGATAAGTAAACGATAATGTTGACAGGTCCTCAACGGAAGAAAACGTATGTAGGAATATATGTTTTATCAAATAAACATATCATTTAACAATTGGCGGATCAACGAAAAACAAGATGGTGTTAAAATAAAGTGAAACTAAATGGAACCATTATTTTTTATCATTTTGAATGCAAAATATAGTCAGACAGACGATCTTAGTTTCAATTAAACAGCTAAAATCAATATGTCATACTAATAAACTTTCCAAAAGCCGATAAATGAGTAGATAATCTGTTGTAAACCTCAAAAATATCAAAATCTAATATTTTTGTAGACCCCTGTTAAACCCCTCAATAATAAGGAGATGGTAATATTGACAGGTCCTCAACAGGTGAAAATGTATATAGGAATATATGTTTTATCATTTAAACATCAAAACAATTGGCGGATCAACAAAAAACAAGATGATGTTAAAAGAAAATGAACTGTAAATGGAATCATTGTTTTTAATCATTTTGAATGCACAATATTATCAGACAGACGATTTTATTTTCAATTAAACAGATAAGATCAATACGTCAAACTAATTAGAAAATGGCAACTTCACGGAGTAGCAAATCCCAACGAACACCATATAAATCATCAATCTGTACAGTCACAATGTAGTATTTACCATCTACTCTTTCCTTCAATAAATATTTTAGATCATTGTAACCATACTTTAAAGATGACTCTAAGTAATGGCGAATTTCTGCTCTAGTCGGATATTTTGAATTTTCAGAGGCATAAATCCGAAAACACTGCCATAATTGTGATCTACTCTGAAATTCCTTCAATTTGAGTATAATATAGCCATACTTTTAAGAAATATAATAATTGCAAAATCCCGCATTAGACAGCCATTTTGAATTTTTTGAGGCCCGAATCAGAAAAACGCTACAATATTTGCAATCTACTCTAAATTGCCTTTCATTTGAGTATAATAAAACTACACTTCAAAAACATCTCAAAATTAATGCAAATTTGTGTTTTCCCAACCCCCCCCCCCCCCATTTACGGCCCCTGGGGGTCAGGGTGAAATATCCAGGATATATGTGAAATAGATAGCTATCGTTAATATACTACCAATATTTCAAATAATAATGTTTCTTATTTTGGTTTAAAATGAAAAACATAAGATTTTTGCGTAAAATTCCTGCAATTTTTAAACTGGCGGCCTTCTTGAATTTTTTTTGCGTATTACTATTCACCAATATACATCTTTCCACCAAATATGAAGAAAATCTGTCTACTAGTATTCAGGTTATCTTCCAGACAGATGGACGGATGGACTGACTGACTGACTGACGGACTGACGGACGGAGGGAGGGCTTCACTCTATCCCTACTGAACTTCGTTCGATGGGATAATAAACTTTCCAAAAGCCGATTAATGAGTAGATAATCTGTTGTAAACTTCAAAAATATCAAAATCTAATATTTTTGTTGACCCCTGTTAAACCCCTCAATAATAAGTAAACGGTAATGTTGACAGGTCCTCAACAGGTGAAAATGTATGTAGTAATATATGTTTTATCAATTAAACATATCAAAACAATTGGCGGATCAACAAAAACAAGATGATGTTAAAAGAAAGTGAACTAAATGGAACCATTATTTTTAATCATTTTGAATGTAAAATATAATCAGACAAACAATCTTATTTTCAATTAAACAGAAAAAATCAATAGGTCATGCTAATAAGCTTCCCAAAACCGATTCATAAGTACAAAATCCGTTGTAAACTTCAAGAATATCAAAATCTAATATTTTTTAATTTTTGTGGACCCCTGTCGAACCCCTCAATAATAAGTAAATGGTAATGTTGACAAGTGCTCAACATGTGAAAACGTATGTAGGAATATATGTTTTATCATTTAAAGATATCAAAACAATTGGCGGATCAACAAAAAACAAGATGATGTTAAAAGAAAGTGAACTTAATGGAACAATTATTTTTAATCATTTTGAATGCAAAATATAATCAGACAGACGATCTTATTTTCAATTAAACAGATAAAATCATGCTAGATAAAAGCATGTCATGCTAATAACCTTCCCAAAATCTGATTCATAAGTAGATAATCCGTTGTAAACTTCAAAAATATCAAAATCTAATATTTTTTAATTTTTGTGGACCCCTGTTAAACACCTCAATAATAAGTAAATGGTAATGTTGACAAGTGCTCAACAAGTGAAAACGTATGCAGGAATATATGTTTCATCATTTGAACTCATCAAAACAATTGCAGGATGAACAGGAGGAAACAGCTTAATTAAGGCTTATCTGAAAAATTCCTTTATCCCTATACATACAATGTACATTATTTGCCTGCATTATTTGTTTACATTTATGTTTCCAATACAGTATGTACAGCTTTTGCCTTTTCTTCCATTTTTTTAATAATCTTCAACTCGCTAACATTGCAAGACATCAATTTGCCAACACATATTTACACTTAAAACGTAAAACTCAAGATGATTTCTTAGTTTAGGCCTATACATACCGTTTGTTATTCTATATAGATTGCAGTGCTGTTTTGTGCCCCATGACGCATTGTTCTCATGGTTACGTGACTAAGAACTGCTGTAAGGTCTGTGAAGTAGGTAAGGACACTCCTACCTTTGGACTAATTGATGAATGGAATTTCGAGGAATCGCAGTTTCGAATATTTAGAGAATTATAACGAATAGATCACTGAGGATAGGTATGAATATATGTCAAGCCTGACGTGGAATATATTTGTTTAATTAACTATTGTTCACAGTAGGGAATTCAGTCCTGGTGTGCTACCATCCTGCTGCATGCCACCTGGTGTCCACAAAAAGTAAACAGTATAGTCGATGGCTGTTGAAACCGTTACTTCTTAGTATAATGAATATTTCAGGATGTGAGCAAATGATAATATCAAACGATTTAGTATATGTTTAATTTCAGATCCTTGCAAAGATGTGCGCTGTCAATTCAAGTTTTGTCTGTTTGGTAGAGTCGAGGTTCCGGGTCAATGCTGCCCTGCGTGTCGACGTACTTAGTATGTATAAAGCATATATAGTAATGGCATATCTGTGGTTATGTTATTTGTAGTAGAACCCCATATAACATCCAATATTCTTCCGGGAACGTGATAGATTTACAATATTTGATATTATCGTATGATCTGTAAAATCAAATCTGTAAATTCTGGTATGACCGTTGAAATGGTATGACATCTTTATTCCATTCATTTTTTATTGGATAATTGAAAATGGTTAAGGAATAAAAAACTCATATGCGCAGAGAAGTGGGTCATAGAAAAATGAATTTTGACACTTTTAGTTATTATTAGATCCAACAGTGCAGAGCATCGTGATCATCATTTTCATGTTTTATCATTTGAACATGATAAACACTTCTTTTCAACTTATATAGACCATTATGATTGTTTTATTTTGAAAGCCTGGCTGATTTAGAAAAAATTTAGGTAAAAAAAATACTGAAATGCAGTAAATATCTTATGCACCCTGAATGAAATCACGATGTAATCTGAAGCAATCTCAATAAATTAAAATGTTTAAGATTGCTATGGAATATGCACAAACAATGAAATAAACTTGTCGAAACTTGTATTCGATCTATTCAACCTGGTGTAGATAAAATTGTTGTGCAATATATAACGATGTATTTTGGTGATATTTTAAACTGTTACTGCTATTTTAATGGCGGGAAATTCAAATATTTGAAAAATAAAAGACTAGTTTAAGTCAAATGATTCTATGCATTAAGCACCAATAACGAAATACTAACATGCTAAACATTTGTGTTCTATCGTTATTTGTATCATACTTGTTTGTAATATTTCAAATTTTTAAGACCAACGATATTTGTAGGAGTATGCAAACATCCTTCCTTTCCTGAAAATATCTTAAAGAGAGAATCAGATCTAGCGAGCAAGCCAACAATTTTTTTTCAATTTAGAATAATATTTATCTGATTCTGCCTTTTTTGTGATTGATTTAATAAGAAATGTATTTCCTTTCAGTGGATAATGAGGACGGTGTATTGTATTGTTTAGAGTAACGTACAGATGTTAAATTGGAAACAGATGATTTCAGTCGAATTCTGCATTATGAATTACTATATTTTGAAAAGAATACATTTGATGGAATTACGGTTAAGCATGGACTTTTGTTACTTAGGTCGAATTCTGTATTAAACTCACCTTGCATTCACGAACTTTCGCCTAATGGCTACCGGGCTGATTGCAATGTGAAGGCAAACGTATTTAAATATCAATAGTAACTGTCGTATATTCCAGTAGCTGCAAGCTAAGGCGTCAATCCCAATCGCTGACCTAAATAACGGGTTAATCTTCCATTTTAGCAGCAAGTGTCAATGATCTACGATCTGTTCGCCAATTCAAGTAAGGGGCGTTATCAAAATTATTCGTAACAGTGGCATTAACTATCATTCGGTCACTGATCACCGTGTGTTGACTAACGGGTTGTTCCTTTAAATCAACTTCAAACTGACAGGTTGATTTATGAAAATTAATCGGTAAATCTAATCTGGTAGCCGAACCCCGAAAGTTGCATTCGCGAATACAAGCTCAGATTTTATTTACTGCATGGTTCATGTTTAATATATGCCATTAACATGAAATGCATTTACAGAATATAATATAATTCGAATTTTCAATGACATTATATAAAATTTCAATGGTATTCCATTTACATTGTATGATATTCACACACGGCATACATATTATTTACATGTAAATAATATGATGAATGTAATTTAATTTGGACCATCACTGTTGATTACAGCTTTTGTTATAAACCTACTTTTTTTCCATTGCCAAACATATTCATAAAATGAAATCAGATAATGGTAAAATGATTTTTTGTGAAAATGTTAAAGATAAAAATATGTATGTATTATTAGACATTATATAAAATTTCAATGGTATTCCATTTACATTGTATGATATTCACACACGGCATACATATTATTTACATCTAAATAATATGATGAATTTAATTTAATTTGGACCATCACTGTTGATTACAGCTTTTGTTATAAACCTAGCTTTTTTTCCATTGCCAAACATATTCATAAAATGAAATCAGATAATGGTAAAATGATTTTTTGTGAAAATGTTAAAGATAAAAATATGTATGTATGGCTATTTTTGGCTTGTCATGGTCATGATCTGTATTCTGCATGTGTCATGAAAAATTTCCAAATTTTCTCTGCTTGAGACATCACTGCTAAAAATACAGTATCTTTCATACCATACAATATGTACCCTTCAAATGGTCTCAACACATTTTTCATCAATTATAACAATTATGTAATTGTCTTTAGGAGAAGCAAGACATGTCTCCCTTGAATGATATAGCTTAACTTAGGTTTTCTCTTTTTCAAAACTGGCACAATATGTCTCAAAATCTGTCATTTCAGCCATGAATGACTGTCAAATAGAGCGCAGACTGATTGTTCAGTTGGGGGAGAAAAAGTTCAGGAAACCCTTGCGTTGAGTAAAGAAACTGGAACATTTTCCCATTGATTGTAACTTTTTTTTAGTCATGTATTATCTTCAAAACTTTAGAAAATTGAAAAACAATTCATTGTCAACAGCTTCTGCAAATATGAAATATACAAACTTAACATTAAATTACTGAACATGTCCTCCACCCACCTGATCAATCTGTATGACCCACATGTGAAAGTCATCCTTGGCTTGAATGAAAGGTTTGCGACATATTGTGCCAGTTTTGAAAAAAAGCTGAGGTCAATTAAGCTATATTATCTAAGGGAGTCATGTCTAGCTTCTCCTAGAGATAGCTACATAATGTAATTATAGCTGATGGAAATTGTGTTGAGACCATTTAAAGGGCATATATAGTATGCTATAAGATACTGTATTTCCAGTAATTATGTCTCAAGCAGAGAACATTTGATAATTTTTCATGACTTACACAGAATACAGATCATGACCATGACAAGCCAAAACAATCATACATACATATTTTTATCATAAACATTTTCACAAATAATCATTTATCATTATCTGAATTTTATTTTTATTGGCCCACCCTGTATGTCTTACATTTTACCAAATATGAGATTAATCTGTAAAAAGTAACTTGTGCCACGTCTAGTTTAGTGTAAATGAGAATATCTGATTAGTTATAAAAAACCTTTATTACATTATAATACCAATCTAAAGAACATGTTAAAGACTGAACATTTTGGAAAACATTTGTTACTTTAAAGAAGATACTTTTAAACAGGTATGTTTCATCCATATTAAAAAGCATATCATTTGTTGAGCAAGTTTACTTATTGTTAATGTTTGAACTAAAACACAAAACAAATTAAAACTATAACTTCTGTAATAACATTGCAAGGATAAACAATAATAAATAAATAATAAAAATAGCTAGGGTAATAGACACAATAAATAATGCTTTATAACAAAACACATGCAACGAGGCATAACATAATGTAATGCGATACTAAAAAATATTGTACGATAATCATTTAAGGATGTAAGCTCTGGACTCGGTGCAGTGTGGAATGACCATTCCTTGAAGGTGTTGCTTTCCAAAATTTGCACGTGATGCGCGGCATCGAGTGTTAATTATTTGAAACAACGCCTGAAAGGAATGGTTATTCCACAATTCATTGAGTCGTTTGAGGTATTTTCACACGTTGCAATATATTCCCTACCATATCACCTAAAAGATATGAAATCACTAAAAACATTCCTAATGAATTTTTGCAAGGCTCAAGTTGGTAAAATATCAATTTTAATATATAAAGTCAAGCTATCACCTTGACAACCACATAAAGAGTGACCTTGGATGCGGTTATTAGTTATATAAAGCACTGCAGTAATATGAAATACTTTGTTCGGATTGGTTGGAATCGGACACACCTTGCCAGGCTATGTGTGGATTTGTAATAAACAAATGCTAATTGTAACGACTGAGTTAGAGAAATGTAGAATTAAATTGAGCATAATATTGTTTTTTTTATATTTTGAATTATTACGTATTAAAACTGAATTTACATTGAAGTTATTAAACAATTGCGAATATCATTGAACACAGCACTCCAGCTATGAAAACTCATAATGCCAAAATGATGACAAGCTTAACGTTTAAACGCGCTGTGTTGACTGGAATTACATTCATAAGCCTTTCAGAATTCTATTTAACTATAGTTGGAGCAGCAATAACTGAAAGTGCGTTCAACCGACTTGTGAAAAGGGTTAACAAACTCTCAAATGCTGTTGTAGAACAACAAAACGATCTTAAGGACCAGGCTTCTGAAATAGCTAATTTGGAGAGAAACGCCATCAAGCAGAAAATACTAATTGAAAAATTGAACAAAATTTGTAATGAAAAATGTAGAGTTGTTGAAGGTCAGAAGGGAGAAAGGGGTTTCCGAGGAAAGCGTGGATATCCAGGGAAAACAGGGCTCAATGGAAACGCAGGTGTTAATGGTACACAAGGGCCTATTGGATTTCCCGGGGTAAAAGGTGATCAAGGTGATCGAGGGTCTACAGGAGCAATAGGTCCACCGGGGCAAAAGGGTGCAAAAGGTGATCGAGGGCCTACTGGGCCAAAAGGTGACCTAGGGTATACAGGAGCAACAGGTCTACCGGGGCAAAAAGGTACAAAAAGTGATCGAGGGTCTACAGGAGCAACAGGTCCACCGGGGCAAAAGGGTGCAAAGGGTGACCGAGGGTCTACTGGGCCAAAAGGTGACAAAGGGTCTACAGGAGCAATAGGTTTACCGGGGCAAACAGGTACAAAAGGTGATCGAGGGTCTACAGGAGCAATAGGTCCACCGGGGCAAAAGGGTGCAAAAGGTGATCGAGGGCCTACTGGGCCAAAAGGTGACCAAGGGTCTACAGGAGCAACAGGTCTACCGGGGCAAAAAGGTACAAAAGGTGATCGAGGGTCTACAGGAGCAACAGGTCCATCGGGGCAAAAGGGTGCAAAAGGTGATCGAGGGCCTACTGGGCCAAAGGGTGACCAAGGGTCTACAGGAGCAACAAGTCTACCGGGGCAAAATGGTGCAAAAGGTGATCGAGGGCCTTCTGGGCCTAAAGGTGACCAAGGGTCTACAGGAGCAACAGGTCCACAAGGGCAAAAAGGTCAAAAGGGTGAAAAAGGAAACTTCGATGATAGTAAGTATTTGTTAATTAATTGTGTCAATCGTTTCATGATTTAATATTACTCGTATTTGAATATCAGTCGTGTTGGAAATGCAATATATCCGTAAAATGATTTGTCTGAAAACAGCCACTTGTTCGCCAAACTGGTAAAATGATCACAATATTGCACAATTTGATAATATAATGATGGAACTATATTGAACATTTGACAGGTTGCCAATGGACAGTTTGGTCGGCGTGGAGTGTTGGTCCTTGTAGTAAACAATGTGATGGAGGGACACGTCGGGATACAAGAACTAGACAATACACTCTTTGTGCATCTGGTACAGTTACGGAATCAAGGACCACTCCGTGTAACACACATAAATGTAAGCACAAAGTATTATACGTTTTCAAAATAGAGCTCCTAAACACCTCAACCGGCACTTTTAATTGACGTGATGTCTGTCATAATGACTGATAAATATAGTCTTTAATTCTTCGGGCCATGGCAAACCACCTATTTTTAAACGTTTGTCAAAGTCAATGACTTTAAAGAGACATAGCCATTGCAGGGCGCACAGACTAGTAACGGCGTACAATGTACGAGCGAAGCGCGGGTGCCGTGCGTTCGTTGTGAGCACGAACGGCACAGGGCATCCCAATGGCATGGTAGGGTATAAAGTTCGTAATGAATTAGAATGAATGTAGGCGGTTCTATGTTTGGTATATTAACGAAGACGCAATTCACATATCGTGAAATAGTCAGAAATAGATACTCAAATGCTAATTTTAAATGAAATTTTACTAATGATTTTCAAAACACCAAACTGAAATGCCCGCGAAAAATATTGCATCAAAATGCTGAACGATATGGTCCTAAAATACAAAACTAATTCAATTTTTCTGCTAAATTCGCTGAGGTGTACCACAAGTTGTTCCGAAATAAGTATTAACTTAGGTGATATGTTTTCTCCGCCGCAAAATTGAAGTTGATAAATTGTATAGGTAGATCATGAAACCAAACCGAAAATAATTAGTCCTCATCCGGGTACTGTTCCATCATCCAGATTCTCAAACTGAAACATGGCGCAAGAAACCTTTCAAATCTTCGATTTGGGTTTCTCGCAAAAAATGTTCACTATAGTTGCTATCACTGTGAATGGATGCAGGTTGTACGTACATATACAGGGTGTTAAAAAAAAACGCAACCCAAAGAAATCGCAATATCTTGAAAAATACTGGTTCAATTATGTTCATATTTTCAGGAAATAAAGAAGAGACTGTGTATGTATAGCTCCTGTAAATGGTTAGTTGTAAAACATGATGCCTTGGACACCTGCTCAAAAGACAGTTGTTCTAGGAAAATACGAAAAACGCAGTAAGGGGTGACTGCAACCTCAAAAAAATTAAATAACTTTCTAACCATAGTGTTTTGGCTCTTCAAATTTGGCACAAATCAACTTCATTTGTATGATAAATCTGTAAAGTGAAATCAAAATCACTTCAGGGACTTCACAGTTATGGTTGAAATGCTTTCAAATCGCAGTCAAACGCCCTGGTTCAGGGAGACTTAAGAAGGCATTTTGACCATGACTGTAAAGTATTTGTATGTCATATTTTGATGAAACTCCACAAATTCACCACACATTGAATGAGGATAAGTTATGCCAAATCTGAAGTGCCAAAACACCATGGTTAGAAAGTTATTTGGTTTTATTGGTGTGGTAGTCACCTGTGACTGCGTTTTCATGTTTTCCTAGAACAACTGTCATTTGAGCAGGTGTCCAAGGCATCATGTTTTACAACTTACTGACAACAGGAGCTATACATACACAGTCTCTTCTTTCTTTTCCTGAAAAAATGAACATTATTGAATTAGTATTTTCGAAGATATAGTGATTTTCCATTCGCGTTTTTCGTATTTTGCTAGTAAAACTGTCTTTTGAGCAAGTGTCCAAGACATCATGTTTTACAACTAACTAACAACAGGGGCTATACATACACAGTCTCCTCTTTCTTTCCTGAAAATATGAACGTAATTGGATGAGTATTTTCCAAGATATAGCGATTTCCTTGGGTTGCGTTTTTTTTGAACACCCTGTACAATGATGAGTGCAAGGTGCTTCATAATGAAATTATTTCACAAAGAAACGTTTGTCTTTTTTTTTCATGGATTACCAGTTTATACCAGTTTGTACCAGTTTATATGAAAGCTTTAACTATAAAATAGAAGTGATTTATTTTATAGGTTGTCATTGGAGCAAGTGGAGTTCATGGCAATATAGACCATGTTCCACAACATGTGGGACTGGAACGAATTTCAGAAGTAGAACACGGTCGAAGCTCCCGGGAGGTTCAGGATGCCCGGGTGTTTCTATTGAAACGGGATGTGTGACCTGTTACAGTCGTTGTGGTAAGACAAATAGTATTTCAAAAAGCGAGAAAAAGTAATATCAAAGTATAGAATTATCCGGAAAAGTAACTCCAGATGTCCAAAAATATAATTTTTCGCTCAAATATCCAGACAATTTAGTGATTTTAACTAACGTCGAAGACGGAATTAAAAAGTTTCAGTACTCTTGCAATTGATAGCAACCCAGAAACAGTAATCAAAATACTAATACAAACACTCCGTCTTAAATAATTGATGGAGCAGAAAAACAGTTTTATGTTTAACCCTTATGTCTGCAAGGGGGGGGGGGTCAAATCGACATATACTTTCGCTAGTTTTTGTGCCTCTATAATCTCCTAGCTCGAGTCACAGATAAATGACATTTTTTGGCATGAAAATCAAGGTTATTTTGGGCAGACGAGCAAAGTTATGATAGTCGGAAGTTGATGACAATAAAGTAAAATATTGTATTACAAAGTGATCATAATTGATGTGATTAATAAATAATTATTTAGCACATTTGAATTTTATTCTTATTATGCTTCATTTCAGGGAAATCGAGCCACTATTCTAACCTATCCTCATTTTTATTCCCCTTTGCACGATTTTTCAATTTCACTAATTCGATGTATCGTTGCTAGGTGGTTGCTAGGGACAATTGTTGACCGAAATTATATATATGGAAATAATACCAAGTAAAGTATTCATCTGTTTCTAACTAAATCACTGATTGGAATGTGTTGTACATCTTGAAATATGAATGCTAGATACAAAAACAAGTTGATCTAATGGGATTTCGCGATACATTGCTATTTTTGAAAGTGCATAAATTCAGTTATAGAAATGTTTTTCGTTTGAAAAATAACATATTAATTTTTAATGAGGGGTAGCACTTTTTGGAACTAAAACATTTCATTTTGAAATAAAATTGACAATTTATCACATAATGTCAAAAATGTTTACCCCCTAGGTCAGGTTGAAATAGATTTAACCTTTTT
>CAIIXF020000012.1:4880317-4932317 GCA_903813345.2 Owenia fusiformis | reverse complement strand
ATAAAACAAAATCATGTTCTTCATTCTATTGAAGGTTTCGAATGGTGGATGATGTAGCTTCTCGAATGGCCTTCAAGAAAACAACGGCACAACACGCTATGACAAGAGCTGCTCGTTTTGAACTGAATCAGTGGGACGAGAACACTTGGAGAGACGATGTTGTAAGCACAAAGTATTGATACAGTAAAACCTGTATGTCTGAAGGCCTCACTAATCTGAACATATCTCTCCGTGAACAGTATCTTGGTTGAAATATGTTATCTCCAATATACTCACATGTTAAAATGTGAACACTTGCTATTTCGATTCGTACATTTAGCCGGTTCCGGTTGTGTTTGCATTAGACGTAATTAATTAATTAATGTATTTTACACGAGGTGGTAAAGAGAGATTATTGTACTATTCCAGAACGACTAGTCCCAAATGAAAATTAAAAGACTTGCTCTTCTCTATATTGCAATGGGGAGGGATTTATTTTATCAAGAGATGGGTATGTATCAATTTTCTTCAGTTCCCTTTGTACTTTGCTTTTTTTTTTTTTTTATTTATTTATTTATTAATTATCCTCATTCATTACATAACATTTACAAAATCTTCAATCGCCAAATACATGCATGGCATTATAGAAGAATTGATGGAACTTAATGAAATATAATATAAGGAGCAATGTTAACAGTAGTTTTGGGGTTGTGTGTGGGGGGGGGGGTGCTTGGCGTGGGGAACAGTTACTGGAGATAAAATATGTTTAAGGAGGGAAAATCATATATTGGCTTTTATAAAGGAAGCTAGCCTGGTCATCATTTTCGAATTAAGTTCGATAGTGATTTCAGTTGAGCCATATTTCAGAACTTCAAGATATTTATGCTGAGAGATTTGCCTGTCAAAAATTTCAGGGATCAGGTTTTTCAGGTATTGATTAAATTCATCCCTGGCATGTGTCAAATGAGCACAGTGGAAAAAGAAGTGTTTAACTGTTTGTGGATGTCCACATGAACAGTTAGGGTTGTCAATATTGCTAAAGTTATGAGCATATAGTTGGGCCTTAAATAAAAAGTCGGCCCTGAATTTATTTACTATTATCTCATGGCTCCTTGTGAGGTTCAGTTTGCTGGTTGTGATGACATTTATTGGATTTTTGAAAAGCAGTTTTTGATGTTTCTTGAAATTCTGGATAGTAGCTTTACTCTTTAATGTATTTGGCAGGGCTAACCAGTTGGAGATTGCAGAGGGTACCGCTGAATTTCTGTACCGTTCAGAGCATTTTGGTATAATGAACTCATCAGTGTTACGCAAGTTTCGAGTTTCTGGTTTTTTGAATTTATCAAATATGTCATCAAGAAATTTAGGGTTAGGACCATGTACTATTTTGTACATAAAGTTGTTTATAAACATTTTTCTTCTAGTGTCAAGAGATGGCCATTGAAGTAGCGTTAGTACTTTATCTGTGCTGCTCCCGTGAATACAACCTGAGCAGTAGATAGCAGCTTTATAATATAATCTATCGAGCCTTTTAAGTAGATATTTGGAAGAACTATTGTAAATGATGGTACCATAATCAAAATGGGGCAATATGAAGGAGTTGAAGATTGTCTCCAAATGACTAGATCCTATTTTGTTTTTGAGTTTTTTAAATGGATTCAACATTTTTGTTACGTTATCATAGATGTTACTTATATGGTGCTTGTGTGTTAAGCAGGGATCAAACGTGAAACCGAGGTGTTTATGGGAATCACCTCTAACTATTTCCATATTATTAAGATTAGATGGACTGATATCATTAATACGTGTTCTAGGTTTATGAAATATCAGTTCATGACTTTTTTCTGGTTTAAACTGTAGTTTCCAAGTAGTTGACCATTGTTCAATGCTTTCTAGGCTTGACTTAACAGAATCATCAACATTAGTGGGGTCTTTTGGATCAAGTTTAAAATGTAAAGAGGTATCATCAGCATAGATGTAGCACTGGCCACCCAGGTTGTCAGGAATATCATTAATGTACAAGATAAATAGAATAGGCCCTAGAATAGACCCCTGTGGGACGCCACAGTTAATAAAATTAGTATCAGAAAGTTTTGAAGATTCGCCACCTACATTAACAAAGAATTTTCTGTCATTCAGATAGGATTTGAGTACATTGAGCAGTTGGCCTTGGATACCGTAAGATTTAAGTTTAAGCAATAGAAGATTATGTGGTACGCAATCAAAAGCGGCCGAAATATCAAGGAATATTGATTTAGAGGCTTTGCCTTCCTCGAAAGTGCATTGCAGGTAGTGCTCAATAGCTAAAAGTTGAGAGTGTGTACTGTGGCCAGGCAGGAAACCAGATTGATGTTTAAAAAGTAAATCATTTTGTATAAGATGTTTTTTAATTCGATCAGCAAGAACTTTTTCAAAGAGCTTTGATAGGGTATTTAGGAGCATAATTGGTCTATAATTTTTTATATTTGTCTTATCATCTTTTTTAAAAATTGGACAGACACTACCAATTTTCCATGTTTCCGGGAAAATATTTTTTGTCAAAAGCTTATTGAATAATTTAGAGAGTGGTTTTGAAAGTGTATGGGCTGTTAAGTTTAACATTTTATTCGTTATGTTATCAGGACCGCATGTTTTTGAAGTATCTAGGTTAAGTATAAGTTTCATTATCTCATGTTGGTTGGTAATTGCAGATATAATGAAGGAATTTGTTCTCGATGGAAAGTTTGGTAGTGTGTCGTTGTTGTTGATCTCCATGTGATTTTTACCAGAAAAATATTTCATAAAAGAATTGGCTATGTCCAGGTTTTTATTAATTGGGATACCAGTTCTGTCATCTATAATGCATGCTATTTCTGATTTCTTAAAATTGTTTCCAAGGAAAGATCTAATAATTTTCCAGTAATTCTTATCATTCTTGGTCATATTATCAATAGATTTGATTAGATTTTGGTCATGGTCAAGTTTGGTTTTTTTAATTAAATTTGTAACTTTTGTTGCTTGCTGATCATAAAGTATTTTATTTTGATAAGTAGGATGTTTTTTCATTGAATTGAAGAGCTTTTTTTTCTTTTTCATTTCCAATTGAAGAAAGTTATTAAACCAGGGTTGGTCATTGTATTTAAGTTTGATGATTTTATGAGGTATGTGTTTTTTGTAAATGGACATTAGTTTATCAACAAAATTTGTGGTTACTGTATTCATATCTAGGTCACCATCTATGATAGTCATCCAGTTAAAGTTTCTGATTTCAGAGTTTAATTGTTCAATATTGGTTTCATTATATTTCCAGATTGTCCTTTTGATTGGCTTGATTTTGTGTGTTATGATATTTATATTAGAGGAAATTGTACAATGATCAGATTTACCGATTGGGTCAGTTACTTCCCAGGAGTCAAAGATATCAGGAGAATCAGTTATTATATGGTCAATGCAGGTTTTAGACTGTTTAGTGATTCTTGTTGGTTGGGTCACTAATTGGGTATAATTATATTCATCAAGGTAATCAAGTAATATTTTTCCTGCTAAGTTGTCATCCTGGTTGTCAAACCATTCAGAATTTTTGGCATTTAAATCTCCCATCATGACTACATGGTCAAATTTTGGAACAGAATTTTCAATTTTGGATAATTGTTGCTTAAATAATGAGAAATATTCTTTTGTTTCTTTAGCATTAAGGCTGGGTGATCTATAACATACACCTAGCAGTAGTCTTTTCTGCTGTATCTTAATTTCAGAAAAAAGAATTTCAGTACCTTTAACATAAAAGTCTTGGTGTAATGGTTTAGATGCCAAAGTTTTGTGTATATACATAATTAAACCTCTACCTGATTCATTATAAATAGAATTATAGTCCTCGATGTCAAAGTCTCCGGATTCCATTTTGAGTTTAGAAATACCAGTCTCACAGAGGCTGATTACAGCTGGATTAATTTCCCTTGCTCGTCGCTTCAATAATTCAAACCTTGCACCTTCATTTGCAGTTATACTATTTATATTTGAAAGCAGAAGTGTTAGTTTTTCATTTTGGCCTGGATTAGGATGCACATCTCCTGACATTAGAAGAAGAATTGATGTCACGTTTGGTGTAAATGTAAGGGTCAGTAGCCCTGGTATAACTAAGGAGCTTAGCAGCAGTTTTAGGAATAATATGGTGGTATAGGGGCTAAAAGGTGACTTCACTTGGAGTTTAATTATGTATAAACAAACTAGTGGTAGTAAAACAATAGTTACTATCGAGTATGTGATTAGGAAAAATCCTAAGATGGATGCAAATATGAGTTCTAATCCAAAGTTCATCTTGTACATGAAAATCAGGGTTGTGACCATGAGTAAAATGGTTAAAATGGGATAAGGGTATATAGTTCTTCCATCCTTAGAAGTAACTTTAAAGTATTTTTTAATTGATTTGCTACCATAGTTAAATAAGCCAATAGCAGCCCTCCATTGCATAATACTATCTATCCTATACCTTGTTTCCCAAGCCAAGCCCCCTCCCCAGGCACCACCAACACCTTGGATGTTTTAATCATAGCTAACTACTGTCTGACTTTGAAGAGCTATCCTGAAAGGGCAGCAGTATAAATAGAGTACATTTGATTTTTCTGATTTATATAGCAGTACTATTACACAATTGCAGTAATATAGAAGAGCATCTAATTTAGATGCATATTCAAGATTTATGAGAAGACAAAAAAAATAACTCAAGTTTAAACTAGACTGGGGTGTAAGCCTAAGTGATCAGACTCACCCATTCACAGGGGGATTGAGTCAATTAGAAGATTCAAGTATCAGTAATACTATATACAGTAGTTCTTAATTACAATAAAATAAATGAATATCCCAATCATATGTATAATATAGGGTTCCTAAAAAAGGTTTTAATTGGAAACATGGAACACAGATCAAAATATCCATATTACATTTTATGAAGGTTAATCATATTGACCAAGCTATACAGTAGTTTAAAGTTCCTGTTTACAGGGGTTTACTACATTGTGCTTTAAAGGCAGAATCAGGTCTATAGGGGTGACAAAATGATAGGCAATGTGCACAATTGACCTACCAGTCTAATCCTTACAATGTCAAATACAATATCTTCCAAAAGATTCATGCCATGTTATCAATTTGTGAAGTTATAATGGATTCAAAGTGCAAAAAAAGGGTGAGAAATGTTGAAATTCTCCCAAATGATAAGAATGGTAGCCATTCTTATTGAAATATAATACGTTATTGTAGATCTCTTTAATTTTCCAGAAATGAAGTATGCACCTTGATGATTTTAAGAAAAGAGACATGAGAAGGAATGGCATGAGCCAGAAATATTCTAAAATTGAGACAATTTTTTGTTGGGCTGCACGCTAGATCTGATTCTCTCTTTAAATAGTCCGTATCATTTAATGAGAATAGAAATATTTAAAGAAACATTTGGGGGACTTGACATGGATAATAAAACATATTTGAGGTATACATATTTGCAAGAATATTCTGATTAATGTTAACACTACATGTAGCTGCACCTCAATTTAAAAGAGTCCATATAGTTTGATGGGAATTTAGACATCTATATATTTCAACAGTGTCTGCCTCTGAGATCCAGTTAAAATAAAAGCAAGAAATATGCAAAAAATTCAGGTAAAGGTCCACTTAGTTAAGTAAAATATATTCATATTTACACTGTAATAATGAGTACCTCTGAACTGTCATACACTGTGTTTAACTTATTTTACAAAGTAACAATTTTACCTGTTGTTCTCCAGAAAAAACAAAAAACAAAAACATGTCCAGATAAATACAGTTGTAGGTATATAATAACAAAATGGGTAAAAGAGAGAGCAAAAATAGAATGAACATATTTGATGTTCATGTACACACTGTTCAGTCCCCTACTGGCCACATATGAATACATCATGATATAAGCTAAGACTAGTAAGACACCTATATAACTGCCCGTGTACTAAGTGCCTACTGGACGTATAACATTATTACACTATTAGCATTCATGTTACATACATGTAAAAACAGTAGTGCGTGAGACCCAGCTTCAAGTTATGTGGCCAGTTTGTTTACGTATAGGCCTAAATAGGCTATATTTTAGAAATTGACGCTTCTTGAGGCTGTACAATCTTATTGGCTTTTCATTACATGCACTAAACGGTGTATCGACTTTATTCTGGGCCAAGCAATATCCAGTGAAAACTCAAAGGGCTAAAATTAGCATTGTAGCGTAGTAAAGGCACAAATACATGAGTATTACGATCTTGATTTATATGTGCAGTGAAGACTGAAAATACACTACGGATTGCTCTTACACAGTGCCTCATTTTTTGCAAATAACTTAGACAGTCCTTTATTGTTTGACCCAGAATAAGTTAAGTAAAAAGTTAAATACCTGAACTATATGTCGTGTAGCCTCTATATGTTATTGGGAGTCTCTGGGTTGTATAAATCGTACACATTTTACCAGATTTCAAATTCGTGTCTAAACTTCAGGAAGAAATCAGCTGTAAATATCCGCGCATGCGCAGAGTTTGTCAACAGTGTTTCTCTGACGTCCGCGTAAAATGTAAACAAAGATGCAAAAGAATTTGCACCAAAAGGGTTATGATTAGAGCTGGAAAATAGGGTGCTATACAAATATTTCGTAAAAATAGAATATAAAACTGAATAATATAGTGTTTCGACAATTTCACTGACACAGATTTAGCAAGTAATAAGGCAGATACTAGCAGTCGAGGACAGAGTAACTAGGGTTCATTAAGACTGTCCATTTCACGATGCACTGATTACACAATCGTGTAGTTTTAGGTCACAGTTTGTAGTCTTGCAGACTTCATATGATAATAGTAACAGGAGTCTATGATGAACTACCTGCAACAGGTGCATTACTTACAGTTAACGAGGGCTCATTTGTCGGATTTGATCTGGCATTGCGATCCCTAGGTACCCTCAGCCTGGCTTGGATGACAGAGTCAATGTCACTGGTCACTGTGAAGTTTGCTATATCACCTCTCTTCAGTCGACCTAGGATTTTGCCATTGGCGCTCCATGCCTGATCTATCTCAGGGTTTTGTTTTAGGTCGTATAGTAGTTTTCTATTCCCAGGGCTCAGGTCTTCGTAGATGATTACATTCGTACCCTTGAGTCCTCTGCGACGTTGTATCAAGTTGTACTTTGCTCGTGAAAGATACCCTTTACATCCAGGTGTTTTGGCGGCGAACTGGTTTACTTGACCAGCTAATGTCTGAGATCCCTGGCAGGGACAACTACATGGCCGATCTTGAAGATAATGCCTTTGGCATACCCGCTGAGGGGATGGAAACTGGATCTGGACCAATCAATGCAGGATTCTACCACAGATGGTACAAAACTTCTGTAAACGACGCTATGGGTGTTGGTGTGAGTATCTACTTCATATTTATTTATAGGTATTATATGAGAATAAACTTCATACTTTTAATCAAGTAGTGATTTGAGTATACACTTGATTTTGGCAATTGCTGAGTGAGTATATATTTTATACTTCATAGGCGTAGCCAGAGGGGGGAGGTGCGATGGGTGCCACCATAACCATAGAAAATAAAATCATGAGAAAGAAGAAGAAAATAGCTTTAAAATTGTATTTGAAAGTAGCTCAATTTTGAAGGAAGTTGCATCAATTTTTGTTAAATTCAAAATAAATTTCATTTTTGGCGAAAATTCATGGTGAATATCAGTCATCATACTTTTGTATATATTACACCATATCAGCGTTGTCGTGAGTATGTTGGTGAGTGTATACCGCATCCGTTTTTGTGTTGTTTTATACACTATACTTTAAAATATCGGTGTGAGTATAAACTTTGCACTTTTAAGTATAGTTCATTAAGTCGTTTCCATGCATCATTTTATCAGTTGACATTGGTTCCAATTATTTGATTCCAGGTGCGTTCGCGTGGTTATTCTGATAGTACCGTATTTATGGCAATGACAAACCAGTCAAAGGTTGCCTCTATGGAGCTTGATGACGAATGTACAGCACATTTGGGAAAAATGTAAGTAATTTCAAGCGTGGGAGTTCCTTGGTATTATCAGGGCACAGGGGGATTAACCCCAGAGTTCAAAGATGACGTACGCTTATAATGTAAACCTATATTGAGATGACCCACGTCTCTGATTAGTCAAAATCGAAAAATGGCAGATTGAAAATGTTCTTATGACGCTTTGAATAATATAATGTTAATTTCTGGCGTGTTTACCAATATCTTGTTATTAACATCAAGATTACGTAATTTTAAAAGTTATCTTAAAAGGTGGCATTAACCTTATGATGTTTTATAGCACATGTAACCACTACAACCAGCGCTGGAGCTACGCCATTCCTCTTGAAATTATCTACCTGACTCCCCTTAACGCGTGGAATCCTTATGACCTCGAATACAAGGGGAATGCATGGACCCCCTACGGAAGAACGGTAGAAGCAGGTGGAAGAAATGGCGGCACTGCACTTAATAAGGCGTATAACGGAACCAACAGCAAGGTGTATTATCTTACTCCACAGGAGTTTTTCACTGGAGATACAATAGGCAAAGACCCAGCGGATACTGCGAAGGGATCTGCAGGTTCGTACCTATTTGCAATAATGTTTAATGCCCGGCGACGAGGCAATTTGATAGTTGCAGTACTTATGAACCTTGCTAATAACTGACGGCCTCAGTTGAAAACTTGCATGCAATTACTTATTTATAAAAACACAAAAAATGAAATCCTTTCGTTGTATACAGTCGTATTGTAAATGAAACACTATATAATTATGCAACATAGGCTGCCTGAATGCATTGCTTGTGTATTCCTTGTGCATGGTACCAGGTGCCAGCAAATACTTGTGGGCACAATAACAAGTGTTTATTTCCCATATTAGGTGTATTGGACAAACAAGGCGTGGTCCGAGCTGTTAGAGCATCAGGGATGCGTATATTCTTTCCCAATATTCCTGGCGTCGGAACGTTGCGGCAACGTTTGCCCATAATGCCTGTGCATGGAGAAGGAAGTGCAGTTTGGAAAGAACTTGAAGCAATCAAGGACATTTTGTTTAATCCACAAAAGTTCCGCCATATGTACCCGGATGGAGGTAATGTGGTGCCACCTGCTGATGGAGATCTTACGCTACAAGTGGCTTATACGACCAGTGATCCACCAGGACCACATAGTCATATAGTGACCTTGACCGAACAACAGGTAAGCAATTAACGATGGTGTGCATTTTGCAATAGCAACACCTCCAGGGGCAGCATATAGGCAAATTGGCCCTGGCTCAACAAAATACAATGAACTGACAAGGGACACATAGACACAGCCAAACAACAAATTTGTTTCTAAAGATCTTTGTTTGTTTGACCGTATTTAGATTTTTATTATTTGTTTCTTTGTATATTTAAGGCCCAAAACGTCCGGAATGGGCAGTCAGTGGATGTGTTCACAAGTCAAGACAACGGCCACCAGCACCAACTGACGATCTCCTACCACTCAAACCCACCAACCTACTTCATAGCAAAATGCGATGGGGTAGATACCTGTTGGGACCGCCACGCACCGACGCTAACTGTTGTGTCGGCATATGATACTGCACTTTAAACGAGAGACATTGAATTCATTCAAGGTTCTACTATCATTGTCAGTGACTTTCTGAACTTTGAAGATTTTAAGCATATGGAAACCATGCATGATTTACTATTTCTAAATGTCTTTAGTTATCGCCTTATGTTTATGTTTCGAGCTGAATGTAAACCTATGTTGAAACGAGATAAAATGAAAATTGATGTAAAGAGTGGCTTCAATATTGATGTTAGCATTGTCATATCATAAAGATATGTTAATGTATCTCAAATTAAAATATAAGCAATGTGTCTCACAAAATTGTTACACGTTTTCTACAAATAAGAATTACAACTTTTTAAAATATAGTCAATGAAGTCGTGTACCAATCGGGATTGAATTTCGGAAATACCGGTATCCTTTAATAGAGGTTCAATTCCGTTCTGCTGGGCTTAACACACTATAGATAATTACATTTTAGCTGTAGGAGTTCGATGGAAAATATATTCTGGCTACCTAGGTTTAAACCACATATACTCGTATATATAAAAAAGATTAGACCATCGCAAATCTTTTATTTTTACTTTAAATTCTTAATCAATTGTATTGATTGAAGATGGTGTTTCATTGCATTTGTAGTACTTACCACAGAATCAACTAAATTAGAACTGGTAATAACTATAAACAAAGTTTTCTTCAATAAACCAATAAACTATATTTCGAAACAGCTATCGGCATCTATTTCTCACGGTAGCAACAATATGAAGGTTTCCTTTATTTTCCGTCTAATATGTTTTATATAACTAACATGATACATGAGAAAATTGTATTTTATTGAGGGGAATACTATAAGTTATTGAATGATTTTAAGTGCAATAAAGGATATATTCTGATCGAGAAATTTTGTATTGGAACGAGACGAAGTCGAGTGCCAATACAGAATATCGAGACAGAATATATCATGTATTGCACTTCAAATCATCATTCAATAACGTTTTTTATCGTGTGATCCTCTGTATTGCTACTGAGATTATCCCCTCCGTACCAATATTTCTGTATTGCGACGGAGATGATCAACGGGGACAACCTCAGTAGCAATACAAATTGGTACAGCGCAAGAACTGACCAATCAGAGGGCTTCATTTTACAGATCATACGATAATATCTTACACAATTTGGTACAACTTCACTTGATCTGGCAAGTTACTTATTTGACAAAACAAAATATAATGTCATGCTTTTTTATATTTCCACAGATATTATTGATATTAAAATACGGAATGAGTATCGTGTCATTCATCCGGAAAACCAATCCTTCCCTTATTGTTGTGTCGGGTTCTATCCGGAGCCACTAAAAATGAAAATGTATGTACATGTTTGTATAACGGTAAAAAGGGTTCAAGAGGAAGAGAATGAAGTGGGAGGCAAATGAGATATTGTGCTAGAGGATATTAATAAAATAAGAATACTACACCATGCAGTTTTCAAAAGTAGGTATTAATAGAATTAAATTATGTGTTAAAGGGGCAACAAGGCCTGTAGAGAGAAAATTCGAAATGTTTTACTTTTTCTCAGCTATTAGGGCAACATTTGTCTTAACATCTTCTTTAACATACCTATTTTCTTAAAATGTATAGAAAAACTATCAATGTCAGCATTAAAAAAGTTAATTAAAATTAAGAATTAAAATTCAGTTCAAAGCTTCTATAAAGGGAGTCCAGCTGAAATAATATTCATCCAAGGGGTTTCTTTGGAGATAATGAAAATACATGTTAGTCTCGATGAAATATCCAAACTTAAATATATTTTGACACATTTTATTATGCCTAAATATATATTCACGGTGCACAGCTCAAACACTCCTACATTCAACCAGGACAGCGTTTCATTCACTTTAAAACTCTATGGAGCAAAATGAAATGGTGGGTCATGAATATCCAACAATGGGTTCTGTAGTATAATTTCACTGATTTCTCGTATATGTCATACGTTATGGTGACATATTATGCACCATTCGATGAACATTACCCTGAACAAAGATCTTATCAAGTTCTGGTCGTAAACTGTTATTTGCTAGATCAAATCTCCATAATAATATATTAGAATTTTATAGGATACGAGATAACTCCTTCAATTTTTTCAAATTATATTTAGCCAATCGAGAACAAGTGGTGTTTTACAATGGAATTTCATCTAAAGTTAAATCAATATCTCATGGAATACCCCAAGAATCGGTTCTAGGGCCACTTTTATCTATCTTATACATAAATAATATGTATTTGGCATCTCCCACTTTGAAATCAGTTTTATTTGCTGATGATACTAACATTCTTGCGCATAACTCTAATGTAGACCTACTTGTCAATTACCTTAATCGGGAACTTTTATCCCTGGATGATTGGTTTCGATCAAATAAACTATCACTCAACAATGATAAAACCAAATACATAATTTTCACAAAGAACAAAAAGCAAATTAATGAAAATGTGAATATAAAAATTAATAATATCAACCTTGAAAGGGTTAAACCAACTTTCTTGGTGTTCAAATTGATGAATATCTTGACTGGAAACAACATATTAAAAATCTTGAAACAAAATTATCTTGTACAATTGGAATTCTAGACAAATGCAGATATCTATAAAAATATGTACCAAGTATGTTGGCAATCTTCAACTCATTGATATACTCTTATCTCAACTATTGTATTATAATATGGGGAAGCAATTATAAAACTGCACTTGATAAAATTTTTAAAATTCAAAAAAGCTTTTTGAGACTGCTTGCTTTCAAAGATAGAAGAGCCCATACAGCTCCATTTTTTAAACAATTCAAAGTTTTGGATATTTACCACCTTTTATCCACCTTTTTAATGTCGGTCAATTTGTGTACAAATGGTACAACCGATTAACAGTGTTTCCACAACTTTTTGTGACTTTTTCCAAATAAATGTTGACATTCACAATTATCATACTCGCCATTGCCAGGATTTACATGCTTTTGGATATAACACCAAAGTAGGATTTTTTCTATAAAGATTCAAGGTCAGTGGATATGGAACAGTATTGAAAGGCCAATAAGAGAAAGTTCTTCTTTTAATATTTTTAAGATGAGATACAAAAGGTATTTGATAGATTAAATTTCTTTAAACTAGACTCTATATCACCAAATATATCAATCTGGGTCTTAAAGGCATTTAATTACAATTCATCATCTCCAGCAGTATTTGTCCTAAGATTACCACCATGCTATCATACTTCATTTTACTGTCACTCCCCCTTGCTCCAAACCAACAACTATTAATGTACTCTTATTTATACTTATTTATTTTATTTACACTATTATTATATTCAATTTATGTTTAATCAAGCAGTATATACACCTATTTTAGGTGTCCACTGTAAATAATTTGTATTTTGATTTAGTGTTATATGAAGGAAATAAGAAAAAAATAAAAATAATAATGTAGACCGAACGAGTCTATAGTTGATGAATTGAGCTTATATTGCGAATTGAAGTAGTATCTATATTAAAACGTCAAGCTTTCTATCAAATTAGTAGATCCCAAACTAGCACATGTGTATATTCTCATTTGTTGAAATTCTATTCCAAACCTATTACTTGTTCTGACCGCAGCGTTTCTTGAATTTTGGTATGTCATCATTTTAGACGAGATTTTCGGATATTTTTAATTACGATACAATTACGATACTGTATGGTATCTTATATGTTTGTTTACTTTGATGCTTTTATTTTGACTCAACTTATCATATGAATCAACAAACGTTTTTTACCTTTAGAATGACAAATCCTTTTTTGAAATTTGATAATTATACTGCTTCGTACAGCTCTTTCAAATTACTTCGAATTCAAACGTCAACAGTCAGCCAAGTAAAACATGGATATCACACCCATCGAATGGTATACACGAAACAAGTAACATACACCTCTTATTCCTATTATTATCGAAATCGTTGGATGAGTGGTCATTTCCACCCGCTAGTTTCTTATTCCGGAACATTTCATTGTTTGGATTCAGTAATGAAATGCCCCCGAAATGAATGTAGGAGCGTTTTTGGGTTATGCACAGTGATATTTTAAATCGATTTACAGTATAATATAAATTCATCGAGCATTTGAAATATTCATTGAAAATATTATCAATTACGAGAAGCGTTGTAAAGCTATTTTTTTATATTAGTTTACTAACACAGAATGGCTGAATCCATTTAATGTATTCATTGAGATACTTAAAAGTATCAACGAATGTATCACATTTGAGTGTGATGTAAAACATGTGATTAAAATGGAAGTGAATGTTTATGGACTAAATAAACTAACTACAGTGCTCGCCATTATTAATTGACATCTGGATTTGCTGAAGTGAAGATTTTCCATGTTAAAAAGAAGATAGTTTTCAAGAGGCTATACATCAGTTGATGAGAGTATACAAAATGTAAAAAAATACAAAACTTAAGGGATGTGCATCTAGACATTATTGAAAAGTATGAAGTCTCAAATCACCATGGTCTGGAAATGGCGATAGAAAATCCAGGGGTCATTTATTTATGGTGAGCCCTTTAGAAGCAAAGGCGTGGTATCGATATGGAGAACTTTTTGAACACACGTTTCTCTTAAACCATTCATAAAGAAAATTTAACACATCGTCAATTTAATGGTCATCTTTTGAATGGTAACAATATAATTTGAAATATATTATATATACTTTCATCTATATTGTTTTAGAAAACACATCAAACAGTTGTTTTGTTCTTGGTATCATGTTTCCAGAGTGAAATGGAACATCTTTCCGAACCTCATTGGAACAAAACGACATAAACATTACATGGTAAGGTCATTCAATATTGTAATTGTACAAAGGAAATTTTGGTTGATTTTAAAAAAGTATCTTGTTATGGAATAAAAGGTTTATCTTGATTTTTATCTATTTGGGGGGGTGTTGTTTTAATTTTTTGAATACGTTTTTAAAATGAACCAAAAATTCCTTTGTATGACTACAATATTGAGAGGCCTAAAACATGTTGTATATGCTATTTTGTTTCAACAAGGTTCGGAAAGACATTTTATTTCATTCTCAAGAATTGGTAGAAAGGAGCAAAAGCTATTGCACTAAAAACAGTTATATAAAATATTTCTAAATATTTTTCGCATTAAATTGTTGTCAATCAGTCAACATTACATAAAATACCGTGTTTTTTACAGAATGTTTTCAATGATTTGTTTAAGAGAAAAACATTTTTGAATTCAGTACTCCATATCGATACCACTCCTTTGGAAATAAGCATTAGACACAAACGTACTTACGGATGTGGGATCCCGACCGGCATTGGATCTAAAAAACAATAATAGTTTATTCATCTTTATATGTAAAATTAGGAGTAGGAACCCAAAATATTGTAAATTGAATGCTCTAAAGGCCCCATATGAAGTTTGAAAATATATTTTATCATTCATTGACTATATTTATGACTTTAAAAGTTATTTCAGAGATGGTTGTCAGCTTTTCATTTCTGAAATATTCAAAGTTCCCGCCATTTTTTAATGATAATTGAAACTTTTAAATCATTGAATATTCCACTATACAATGTAGAACATATGATCAACTAACTTGGTTCACAGACTCGGCAACAACTTTTAGTCACGTAGCCATACTTGCAATCCACGACGGGACACAAAACACTACTACATTCATCTAAAACAAAATAATGAAGATATAAAAAATATTTCAGTTTCAAAGTCTCTAAACTCGATCAAAGTTATATACTGTATATTATATATTATGTATACTATTCTCCGTACACAACGTCATAGTCAATGACTAGCCAATACATTTTCTCATCATATAAAATATCTACTCATTGAAAAATTAGATTTATGGATGAGCATAAAAATGTGTGGATAAATCATAATTTCAATATGAAGACAACACTGATATGGGTCATAGTCAATGACTAGCCAATACATTTTCTCATCATTTTACTCGTAAAATCTATCATTGTTGTAATAGATGCATCCCACCCCTGCATTATTAAATGAAAAAACAAAATAATTACTTCCGACGAGTAACTAGTAATAATTGATATATATTAAATAAATATTTGGCTCATTTCGGTGTCGAGTTGTGTTTCTGTATTTGAGCCCACAGAGCACAAATATACCCAATATTAAGAAGGAACTGTGCGTAAACCCTGGAACGGTATACAATGATAATAGTATGAACGCAACATTTATTCTATTAAGGTAAGAGCAATTTCTTGAAAAACGTTTGAAGAACTTACCACAAGGTGGGTTATCACACTTTTCGGTAAAGGTCTCTTGTGAGTTGCCTGCACATCTGCCTGAGGCTGCTGGTAATCTGACCCTGGTGCGGACTCTACTTTTTGTGCCGATATCACACGTGACTGAACAGTTGGTATATGCGCTCCACACCCAAGGGCTCCACTTACACCCTGATTACAAGTTTGGCAAAATAAAAGTAGCACACGATCACCATAGGTCCAGTGAAAATGTAAAAGGAAATGAATTTCAATATGAAGACAACACTGATATGGGTCATAGTCAATGACTAGCCAATACATTTTCTCATCATATAAAATATCTACTCATTGAAAAATTAGATTTATGGATGAGCATAAAAATGTGTGGATAAATCATAATTTCAATATGAAGACAACACTGATATGGGTCATAGTCAATGACTAGCCAATACATTTTCTCATCATTTTACTCGTAAAATCTATCATTGTTGTAATATGCATCCCACCCCTGCATTATTAAATGAAAAAACAAAATAATTACTTCCGACGAGTAACTAGTAATAATTGATATATATTAAATAAATATTTGGCTCATTTCGGTGTCGAGTTGTGTTTCTGTATTTGAGCCCACAGAGCACAAATATACCCAATATTAAGAAGGAACTGTGCGTAAACCCTGGAACGATATACAATGATAATAGTATGAACGCAACATTTATTCTATTAAGGCAATAGCAATTTCTTGAAAAACGTTTGAAGAACTTACCACAAGGTGGGTTATGACACTTTTCGGTAAAGGTCTCTTGTGAGTTGCCTGCACATCTGCCTGAGGCTGCTGGTAATCTGACCCTGGTGCGGACTCTACTTTTTGTGCCGATATCACACGTGACTGAACAGTTGGTATATGCGCTCCACACCCAAGGGCTCCACTTACACCCTGATTACAAGTTTGGCAAAATAAAAGTAGCACACGATCACCATAGGTCCAGTGAAAATGTAAAAGGAAATGAATTTCAATATGAAGACAACACTGATATGGGTCATAGTCAATGACTAGCAGCCAATACATTTTCTCATCATTTTACTCGTAAAATCTATCATTGTTGTAATAGATGCATCCCACCCCGGCATTATTAAATGAAAAAAACAAAATAATTACTTCCGACGAGTAACAAGTTATAATTAATATATATTAAATAAATATTTGGCTCATTTCGGTGTCGAGTTGTTTTTCTGTATTTGAGCCCACAGAGCACAAATATACCCAAAATTAAGAAGGAACTGTGCTAAATTCGCATCCATCATTTTAGATCTGTCATCTTGGTCAAAAGACATGGCTCATTTAAAAAGTTTCTTTGTACTTTTAAGATAATAGAAATATATCTGTTAAAAGACCCCTTTTCTGTGCCCAGGCTCATTTTTGATATATTTGTGATGTCGAAAGTTTTCTAGAATTCTGATTTGGAACATGTAGTTAATTTGACCTCTTTTGTTAACAAAGGCCCCAATCACCCAAAAAGCCATACAGGTGACTGACCCCCCCCCCCCCAATGATACCCCCAGATTAACAGGACCATTGGTGACCCGAAGACCCAAATGCTACAAAAGGTTTCAAAAAGATGAGAGGACACCAAAAAGCCATACAAGGGACTCCGGTATTTCAAAAATCTATGCACGGCTTCAAAATGTCCCCAAAGTGATAAACAAGGGTCGCTATATAAATGGATGAGCCAATAGAGGAGTTTCTAAATAGCTTTGAAATCTCGTTAAATCTCGTTTTTACATGAGATTATAAGAGATTTGCACTTTTTCCTCTAATGAATTACTTTTCTTTATTTTTGATAGCATATTTGGATTCAGTGACAAATTTTCTCCAATTTTAGCTTTGATTTAAACAGGTCATTTAAATCACTTTCCATGACATTAAAAGAAAACTTGGGCCAAATCTCCATTGGTGCAATGCTGAAATTTATTAAAACCTTGGGTTATTCGTAAGACAACCAATATTTTCATGGTTAATCATGCAGGGTCATCCAATAGTATGCCATTCAAGTTTCGGACAGATTCAACCAACACTCTTTGATAACTCATGAAATTATGTGACTGTTTCAAGTTTCTTACATTGGAGTGAGTGGAGGTCTGGCCCTAGAAAATCAAAGTCAAACAAGGGTGACATCTATTATATCAGCACTTTTCAGCTATTTAGAAACTATATTATTACCGCATGGAGGGTTGGTGCATTTTCTAGATCGTATGTCTTGCGAATTGCCGAGACATTTCCCATTACGTGAAGGTCGTGTAGTCCTGGTGCGTGATTTAATCTGTTTACCATCATCGCAAGTTACAGAGCAACTACTGTATGAACTCCAACGACTCCACCTGTTCCATCTACAACCTATTAGCACCACAAACATACAAGGGTAACAAGGCATAATCATTTTTTTACATTTCCCTAATCGGTAACCACGCTATCATATTGTTACTCCAATTATAGTTATCATGTGATAGAATTGATATTTATATATATAACCAATAAGTAAATATTAAGCACACAAAAGAACCAACCACATTGTTTCTTTGTGCAGACAACCTTTCCGCCTCTACACGAACACGTGTTGCATTCATCAGTTGATGGGATTGAGCTTCCTTCCGCATAAAATCGCCCCTTGTACGTACAGCCTGAAGACGTGTGCAATAGGGAGGTTTAGTTACACGTTTTAATAGAACTTGTTCATGAGCGTATAGAATTGTTTATATCAACAAAAGTTCATCTACTTCAGAGAATAATGTAATTTATTTCCGACGTTTCACCGGTTATCCTATCAGCTTTATCAAGAATCTGAATATTGATATATACAGGGTGGTCCAAAAAATTGGAACATTTGATAATTGAACTCAAAATCGTTATTTTTTCTCTAAAATGCACCAAAATTTTACTGAGTATTGTTCAATCACTTATTTATCTGATGTAAAGTTTATAGGTGCAAACAACAAAGTTAATGCATTAAATTAGAGAATCGTTGATATGACCCCTTTTCTCCTGAATTACAAGTTGAAGCCTGGGACTCAGTTTTGAAATGATTCATTCACTTTGCTGTTCGTTTGATTTTGTCCAAGCCATCTTGATTAAAAATTCTGCTTGAACAAACTACTTATATGTTTGCTTTTGAAGATCAAATATATGAACACATTCAACATTTTTTACCCAAATTGATGGGTATCGAGCATATTTTGATGGCTACTGTTGGATATATTACTGATTGAATACTCTCCAGAAAGAGGCCAAGGCAGTCTGTTTTGACTGGTAAATGAAACCCCTCCCCTTTCTTGTAATAGTATGAATAATATTCATTGAATATATCAATATATGTATATCAATATCATAAAGGAGTTTCCCAAAACACAAATGATATATTATATTATGTGCTTAGAGGTGGTCTTTAATAAAGCCTTGTAAATAACTAGTCAGTTTCCCCTCTACTGAAAAGTGGAAACAATGATTTGCTGTATGGGTTATGCAATCACTCATCTCTGACATGTTCTTTTTTCCTACTCTTAAATAAAAATAATGATTTGGGGTATTCTTAAGTTGACAATAACACAATAGTTTTCCAGTAAACCATGGATGTTAATACCTCATGTCAACTAAATATGATTTTATAAAATGTGTATAGCAACGAATCAACATGTTCATTAAAGCTTTGAAATAAAGAATACTTGAAAAGTAGCTGCGAAATTGACAAGTGTATATTTAAGAAAAGGGGATCATATCAAACATTGACTAGTTCAATGCATTAACTTTTGGTTTGCACCTATAAACTTTACATCAGAGAGATAAGTGACTGAACTATACTCAGTGATATTTTGGTGCATTTTAGAGGAAAGGTTTTGTGTCCAATTAACAAATGTTCCAATTTTTTTGAACCACCCTGTATATATAGTTACATTATTTATGCCGTAATCATTGAATAATCGAATAATTGATAAACGTCGTTATCTAGAAATTACTTTTCCCCTTGGTTGTAATTGCTTGTCCTATCGAATATATATTAATTATGCAATAATTGGATTTATAAAATTATAAACAGTTTGTTGAAGGGAGTAGAACATATGAAAGTAAAGAATAAATGAGGTAAGAATGATCCATCCCCTGGACAAAGATCACGTGACTGATGTCAAGGTCACGAGGTAACTGGGACCTCATTATTACACTGAACTTCAAAGAAGTATGACTACTGAAAACAACCCACAACCCACCCTTGGACCAAGAAATATAGGGTAAAATAGATAACAATTGAACATAATAAGGTAAGCCAAAAAAAATATATTTAGGGCGTATGCCCCACTTTAATTTATTTAATAAGAATCAATAGATAATTAGCTTAATTAAGCTAATTAAGGGATGTTTCTTAGTAATTTATGAAACATATCCCTTTAACAAGGCTAATTAAATTATCATTTAATTGTACTAACTAGGCTCCCTGACGGCAAACTGTTAGAATCAGAATAAAGAAGTATATGGAAAATAGTTCTAATTAGGGCATTGGAAAAACCAATTAAGGAGAGGACAGTAATCCCTGGTGGTCATAATAAGTATTACATGATCACGTACAAGATCTATTAAAACTTGTAGCTTAACCTCCCCAATGTTACATTATGATATATAACTATGAACTGATACTACCACAAAAAACTAATTACATAATTTCTCAGTGCAGAGAACGTTTCCGCATTTGCACATACACTTGTTGCATCTATCAGTTGACGGGAATGAGATTCCCTCTGCATAAAATCGTCGGTTGTATGTACAGCCTGGAACGATATACAATGATAATACATACATACATGTATGTTGCATTTATTTTATAAAGGTGAGAGTAATTTCGTAAATAAAATGTTAAGAACTTACCACAAGGGTTGTCACATTTTTCGGTAAAGGTCTCTTGTGAGTTGCCTAAACATCTGCCCGAGGCTGCTGGTAATCTGACCCTGGTGCGGACTCTACTTTTTGTCCCAGTACAACACGTTACTGAACATTCGGTGTATCCGCTCCACATCCAAGGGCTCCACTTACACCCTGATGGCAAGTTTGGCAAAATCAAAGTAGCACACGATCGCTATAGATATTTTTTTAAATTTTATATTTAATTTTATTTGATGAACATGTTTGTAAATAAAGAGACCGAATTATAAATATATGGTCGGTCGTTCTTGCTTTCTTCATAAAACCTGCCGGGTCTTGTGAAATGATATTATTTGATTTGACAAATGCATTAAGGCGATTATATAGCACATTGGAGAAAATTTTCGAAAAGCATTCCGAAATAAGTAAATATCTACTCATTGAAAAATTAGATTTATGGATGAGCATAAAAATGTGAGGATAAATCATAATTTCAATATGAAGATAACACTGATAGGGGTCAACACAATAGAGTAGTTTCTAAATAGCTTTAAAATCTCGCTAAATCTCGTCTTTTCATGAGATTTTTAGAGATTTGCACTTTTAACCTCTAATGACTTACTTTTCTTTATTTTTGATAGCATATTTGAATTCAGTGACAAGTTTTCTCCAATAATTTAGTTTGATTTACACAGTTGTGTAATTTAAAGTGTCTCACATATTCGATCAAAATTTGCCATGCAAACATGTTAGTCTACTTAACTGGCCCCCCTTGCTGTAACAAGGAACCCAAAACACATTAAAACGTAAACATAATTAACCAATTGGTCACTTCACTATGAAAGTTAGGGGTGTACGCTGTGTGCATGGACTAACACAATATCAGTGGTCATTTACTGTGTCAACTTAGTAACCCTTGAATATCGTGCTCACTCAAGTAATGAATAATTTTTTTAAAGATCTAAATGTTTGTGGTTTATAAAAAAAAGTGATATGTTTTAGTTAGAAATACATTAATTAATATATTCATTCAAACAGCACTAGAATGCGGGAAGAAAGAGCAATGGTGACAAAATGCAGACAGAATTTTCCGTAAGGGTTTCAAACATTTCTGAACACAATCACACATGTACTTCATGCGTACTGTTATTTTTAGTGCTATATTTATAGATATAATTTCACGTATTAAAATCATATTTTCCAACAATGACTTCAAATTCGGAACCACACCCATATCACATTTTCTTCAATAACTCCAAACATGTGTAAACATTGACCATGTGCATATAAATTCAGATTTCATGAGCTCTTTCCTATTCGAGTACCTCATACACCCCTGCATGGATTTGAGTTGGATTCGCCTTTTATACGCGAGCCGACACACTCGCAAACGCTGATTGGATAAAGATTGCGAGAATCTTTAATCATTTTCCATGACATTTAAAAAAACTTCGGCCAAATCTCCAATTGGTGCAATGCTAAGATTCATCAAAACCTTGGCTTATTCGTATGACAACCAACATTTTCATGTTTAATCACAATATGTACATTAACAGTATCATCCGATAGTATGCCATTCGGGTTTCAGACAGATTCAACCAACACTTTTTGACAAATCATGAAATTAAGTGACTATTGCAAGTTTCTAGCATGAACTGAATGGAGGTGTGGCCCATGAAAATCAAAGACAAACAAGGGTGACATCTATTATGTCATCGTTATTCAGCTATTTAGAAACTTTACAATTGTAGATTCGAACAGGACTGTATTCACCTATTCTATAATCTGTGAACAAATTCAAAATTTCAATCGGGGTATATTCGTCAACACTACCCCTGGTAATACGAGTAATATGTGACGTTGTAACGGCAGGCCGTCGTAATGAATGTTCGAATCGTAATGTAGATCTCAGAGCACGTGTAATATCGACGAATACACCTCTCAGGGCTAAGCACAATATAGCTTTCGAACCCCCTCCCCCACTCCTTTCGGGCGTTCGGGGTACAGAGAACGTTTGTGCCTAGCCCTGTAGTATGTATACGTCGATATAACACCTGCCCTTTGGTCTGTATTTCTCAAGTAACTCAATTAAATATATTACCTAGAGGTCCGTTACAACCTGGGCCTGGAGGATTGGAACATCCAAATGTAGATGTCTCTACAGACTTTCCTTCACAACTGCCAGTATATGCATTACTGAATTGTTTAGTCCTACTACGTATCTTAGACTTGAAACCACTTCCACATGATACAGAACATGTGCTGTATGAAGTCCATTTTGACCAAGCGCTCCATCTACAGCCTTGTACTACAATACCACAAACAAATAATGTAAGTTTACATTTAATGATCAGGACGGTGACGTAACAATTAATACGAAATTGCACTGCTTTAACTAGGGTGTTTTAATTAGTGTTGTAAGCTCCAATGTCGCCCTTTTTGGGCTGTCTTTGGAGTCAAAATAAAAATTTGAGTAATCTCAATCCATTGGAAATACAAGGGAATAAGATATATCTTGACAATACGTACTCTGAAAACCACGGTATTGATTGACACACAATATATAAATGTTTATTTGTGAAAAATATGTATTCAAAACTACCTTTAGTTTCATCACCGGGTTTATAAGTTGGACAGTATGTGTATTGTTGAAAGTCGCATGGACATTTGACCTGGAAGTATTCTGCGGGTCGTTGGCCAGACAATCCATCGGAACGTGGTTCTGGTAGGTCAAAAGCACTATCAATATCATCAATAAAAGACGATTGGTCATCAACTGCCCGTTTCCCTCTTTGAAGTTTCGTCGCAGCATTCTCTAAAATTGCATTCAAACCTATACAAATATATTTTTTAAAGTCAAGTGATACATAAACTGGGTTTTCAGTACCCAGAAGGCACAATTGGATATCGTAAATGTTTGAATACTATGTTGTTATTCTCATGGGTATGTAACGACCCTTGGGCACGCTCGTCGGGGAGCTGTAGTGTACCGAGCAAGATACTAGACTCGAAAGAGAATGCTCCGTACGCTCTCAGAGTCAGACACTCTACCCCTGAGCCATAAATGCTAGCCACTACAGCTGAGACTGTAGTAGCGACTTGCTATTGAAGGTAATTACACCTCCCCCCCCTAGAAGATGACGTCCCGTCGTAACTGATTCACAAGGGCAATCCCACTTCTGACACCAATGTAGCGACCCTTGGGCACGCTCGTCGGGGAGCTGTAGTGTACCGAGCCAGATACTAGACTCGAAAGAGAATGTGCTAAATTCAATGCCCCGTACGGGAATCGAACCCAGGACCTTCCACTCTCAAAGTTAGACGCTCTACCCCAGAGCCATAAAGGCTAGCCACTACAGCAGAGACTGAAGCAGCGACTTGCTATCGAAGGTCATTACAGGTATATGGTGTGACTAACATAAAATATAAAACAAAGTGTGTACCTCTGATGTAAATGCTGTTGGGGCAAGCACCATACGTAGGAGTCTGTCCCCTGTATCCTTTGAAACATTCAATTTTGCATTGGCGTCCATCTGATGTGTAAGCTTTTGGTCGATATTGCACACTTGCCGTTTGTCTCTTTTTACGACCTGCCGCAGAGTACTTCGTTCTTGGGCGACGAGTTGGAAAATACCCAGCATATTTTGGCCTATAATTTGAAGGGTTCGATGATCGTGGTATGTTATAGTAATTATAGTAATCACCAAAGTAGTAAACCTGGTTCCGCCCTTTATAACTTACACCTTCGGTTTCAAGATAGACTCCGTTCACCCCGTAATTTTTGTTCCCATATACAGGTTTGTCGCAATAGATCACTGCAGGGACTAGTGCCGTACCTTCTCCGCAGTCATTTGGATTTATATATGGCTTACATCGGTTGTCAGACCTGTCACAATACAAATTAGGAGTGTTGCTGCAATCAGGACATCTCGGACGCCGATCGCACTTATAACAGGCTGATGTAATAAACGTATTCAACCCTTCAATGTTTTTGACAGATGCGACCCAGTCATTAAATGGCGCCATCAACGCTTCTGGATGATGGGGTGGTTGTCCAAAGCTACCCGGGTACTCGGTAGCAACATTTGTTTCCTGGCTGTTTTGTCTGAATTCCTCCCAGATACAGTCAACATAGGTATGATGCATCCAGAAAATTGGGTCATTGGGTGAGAAAAAGATATCTCCCATGTGTCCACCAACATAGTTATGGGCTTTTCCATGTATATTCTCCAACAGCATGCACTCAAATGAGCCGCATGCTATTTCATCATATCTTGTTTTGTCCAAAATTGTCTGGATATCAGCTGGTGTAGTGAGTTCATTTGGGATGGTTTGAGCAGCGCGTGTAAGTTTTCTACCATCAGTGGCGGTCCAGTTGGCAAAAGGTCCCGTTGTTACATCACCATCACCATTTCCCAACATTGTCGGCCCCCATAGATTGGACAGAAGAGGATTCGGTAAACCTTGTTCAATGGTTGAATCCCAATAAAGTAAAGAAACACCCGACCTTTTTTGCTTCAATGCAATTTCAATCCTGTTAAGCAAATGTATTAACGATTCATTCAAAATTGCAATCCTCTTTATGTGTGTAAGTGATATGAACAATACACATTATTCGACCAATTAGTGAGCATGATATAGCATGACGTAGATCAGTCATAGGCAAATAGTGGAGGTTAATATATTACATGAAAATATAATCTAGGTTCCATGGACCGCTTATTTCCTTCTCGTGGTGAAACGATTTTAACAGGAAGCTGGTGATAAAAATGAACTTCAGACTTTTACCAAACATACTTAAGATGATATGCGTCTGCATTTAAGAAAGCTCATTGTCCAAAATTGCTTTAAACTAAACGCACATTTCGGCCATAAATAAATGAGTAGTCGATTTGCTATCACCATTACACTCGATAACTTTAGCAACGCTCTTTAATTTGAATGATCGGATACAAAATGAAAAATACATACATTATCAAATAGATCCTATGCCAGGGTAGAAAAGCTGCTCCGCCATGTGCCCCCAAAGCGACAGATCCATGGTGAAACGAAACTAATGTGTCGTACTTGTTGGTGGTACCAAGCGGTCCCGGAAGCATATCCGCCTTAAGCAGGTTGATGGCTTCGTGGAATTCCGCCCGTTCAGACGCTGTTGCTACGCGATATTCTTTCCGTGTACCAATTGAAAATTCATGGCATTTTCTCGATGGCTATCAGGATGCAATAAGGAGAGAATTTGTAATTGTCTGTGATGAAATCACAGTGAAGAACAAAAATCTGTGAAGAACAAAACTTGCGCAGCCATTTGACAATGGCCAAGATAAAATGAGGTCATTCATCATAGAATTGAGATCTTGGTTACGATATAAAAGCATGACATTGCAACATGCTTATATACTTGTCTATAATGAAAGTAACCAGCCATACATATTCCAGCAAAATAAAAAAAGCCAGATCCAGTTATTGTGATGACAAAAGAATCGTCGTGATATTATGGCCATGATACATCGGGTCGTGTAATTAATTGCCATAGTTTTTGGAAAGGTATTGAACAATAATTTCACTCTATTGAGGTGAATGAATACCTGTACATCTTTCACAAGTGATATTCCACGAAGACCGGATGGCTAGTGGAATATCATCTTGTGAAAGTATCACAGGTATGTACTGAAAGTAGAGTAAATATTTGTTACTGTCTGTCACTTTAAGGTCTATTCCATGACATTCGACATCGTGTATGGCTCTACAATGATCCATGTCTAGTCTTGATTTCTTTTTTTATTGAATCAAACATGAAATAATACATTTAACAAGGCAAAGATAAAATATTAAACCACTTTCACACCACCTCCATTCATTCAAACATTCGAAACAGACATACCTCAGACAAGTTCTGGTATATATAAAAACATAGTATTTTGTTTTAAATAGATTTCTTACTTAACAAACACTAATAACTTTGTATTCAGTTCATGCCTTTGCACATTTCTCAAGTCTATATCGTTCCCACTTTCATCCAGTCAACAAAGACTTTAATCGAACGTTTAGCTAATTTTTGTGTTACTTATCTGATAAGCAAGGCCATTGAAATAACCGTCAGAGATTCCATGACATGTGACCTAGTTTTGACCATTCATACAGTTACTAGCTAGATAGTGATCACGGTGTTATACGTGCATGTACACCTTTCAAGTCATTGTTAAAATGGGTAAGAAATGAAATATTGAATTGCTTATATTTTTGTTTTCAGGACTCGCGAGAGATGCTCTTGTTTGAGCCTCTATAGGGCAAGGAAAAAAGTGTGTCTTGCTTTATTTATGAAACCAATGAAAGACAAAATGATAGCAATGAAGAGGCAAAAGAAGAATTAGCATCAAGTACTAATGAATACGACAAAATTAATAACAATGAATCGGGGATACATATTTGAACGAGGTTCGCGTAACCGCCCATCAATTTTTTCCGTAACCGCTAATTCAAAGTACATTTGTTATTGCTTGAGTAGAACATATTAGGTGGTTTCCAACGCTCAATTGGCTTTTTATGATCGTATGCAGGTTACATCTATATACCCCGAGGTCGTTAGGAATTGTAGACCATACCCTCACGACAAAAATAAACAAATTACTAAATTTTGTGTAGTTTTGAATTTCAAACTCAACAGTTTTTCGCTTATTTCATGTTATCCCCGGGCATCAATTTGCAAAGACTACGTTCAAAATATACATTACTAAATCCATCACCGAATGCGATGCTTACATAAATCGGTCATCCTTTCATTGATACACAGTAGCAGAAAATAATGCACCAACCTTAGTTTTCTGTTCCATAGCGGCCATTTTATTGGATAAATCAGTGAACGTAGTGCCAACCTCGTTTTCAGAGGTGACGTAACCGTCATGCTATAACACCGTGGTGATATAATAATTTTATTTATTCTTTACTAAAGCGTTCATAATGTAATATTCCTCCTGTAATATATTACCTTGGATCCTTTTAATGCATCTACTAGATGGTTTAAAAGTCCTTTTAGCCAATTCGACTGGCTACTTGTGAAACCTGACCCAGCTCCTGTCTTGTTCGCCGCGCTAGCCGACCATTTGAACATATGATCACACTGCCATGCATACTGCTGTATGCTCAATCCTACATCAACCAACAATGAACGTTAACATCAGGCATAAAACGTTGAGGGCTACACAGTTGATCAGTAGGATCACTTTAGGTAAAAGTTTTACCAATGACTAGATTCGAATTTTAGGTTCACTTTGGGTGTTTCCTTATGTAAAAACCACATTCGTTTTAGGCAATATTCAAATGCAAAAGATTCGCTTTCTGAAGCTTGGGCTCATTCACATTTAAAGTAAAGTGCAATTGGTATGTCAACTTTAGGTTCGCTTTGGTTAACTCTTTATTGAGATGTCATTGATAGGTTAAATATAAATTGCTTTTAGTATGTTTCGTGGTTTGGTACTATATTCTTTATGAAAAATACGTCAGCTTGAATTTTTATCCTGAAACTATTTTATATATCAGATTTGCGGTAATGATATGTATTCCTGCTTCGGACATAATGAGATGATTTACCAAACTTCAAAAACAATTAATTTAGCTGACATTCACATTGGTTACCCTTTCGATTTCAAGGTACAGTAGAACGTAAAGGAACATGTTTGAAATTGGTTTTAGGTGTCTTAGATCTGTACCAAAGTCGTGTTTGCCCTCTTACCCATGCGTTCTAAACGGCATTAATATCCAAGCTCTCCAGCTCGTACATTCACATTGGTGCTTTGTAAGATTCTAATATATGAAACATACATTTCACTTCAATGAATATTAATATCATCATCAGGAGAAAACTATGGCTGGTTTCAATCCCTATTTTTCAACCATAAATGTCATAGGCGGGATTAAGGGGCGGATCTGGGAACCAACAAGGGGGCAGATATCAAGTCTGATCAAAAAATTCCGCCGGTGGGATCCAACTCAAAAGATGACACACACATATCGGAGCCAAACTTTGGTTGAGCCTATTCATAGTCGCCGAGTACGGACATCGGCGCACTCTATATAGTTTCGCACACACTTTAAAGCGGCTACCTGTTTGTACTTACCTTTGTATGCGTTTTGTTTGTTAAGTTTCTCATAAGTATCCACACAGTCTTTTCTACTGTACGTTTTATATCCTCCGATACACGGACCGGTGTACTCCTGCCCAGGAGGTATATAACGGGTTTGAGACGACCTCCCGGTATATGCGCTGCTTATCAGGACAGCTAGTCCCGTTAGTTGCACCAACAACATCACTCTGAAGTTAAATAAAGAAAATTGTTAATTATGATTTTTGTTATATACTTAGTGAAGATTAAATTTTTCTTATTTTTGAGAAATGCTATTTAACCACAAAAAATATAGAATATAGGAGTTGACATAAGCTTAACCCCAAATACCATTTATCATTTATTTAGAATAAGTTACATGTTTCCATTCCCCATATTATGTACCAGGTGTTCGTCAATTAAGTTTGTATCCTGCAACATCGCCTGCTTTGTTTTCATATATGTTCCCAAAAATGCCAATTCTCAATTTCTTTTTTATTTAAACCTTTCTTCTAGATACTGTATGTTTTGAAACATTTAAATGTTGGTATTATGATTTATCCTACACTTAGTGTACTAAATGTATAATAACATTAAAAAATAAATTTGATATTTATGGGCAAAATGAATATCCGGAGGATATCGTGACGATATACTCCGGGCGGAGGATATCGTGACGATATACTCCGGAAAACCCAATATGCGGAGGATATTGTGACGATATACTCCGCTTGTTGATTTCCCGCCAAATTGACTCTATTTGGCATGAAATTCATTTTGCAATGATATTATACATTTAGTACACTCCTTGTAAGTGTAGGATAATAAGAACATCCTATGATTTTTTTCAGAATATCATTTTAATCTACTCGGTGATATTGATATATGCACTCGTTCGCTTCGCTCTCTCGTGCAGATATCAATACCACCTCGTAGATAAAAATGATATTCCTCAAAATCATAGGATATCCTATAAATCATTTCTACTCTCTGGTCCAATTTTTAATATATCCCTTTGGATTAAGCGACAAATTTATTCCTTTCACCCATCTATGTTTTTTGTATTAATTTCTAACTTCTGAACGATATTTATCCACAATAGGTTTTGAGACATATTATGCCAGTTTTGAAAAAACTGAGGTCAGATAAGCCATATTATCCAAATGAGACTGTCTTGCTTCTATCTATTTATCTTTTTTACAAATAATCATTTTACCATTATATGAATGTTTTCTTCCTGAGAGAAACAGGGGTTTTCTGTCTTACCAAAAGTAAGACATTTATTCCTGGTTTTGCCTAAACTGCCAAATGCATACTACAGGGTGGGCCAATAATAATCTATTTAATCGATTGCCTTCATTATTGCAGTTCAATCAACAGAAACTGTAATCAAAAATTGGTTTAATGATAACGTCCTTGTTTCAGTTTTAGTTTCTTTTGCAGCGATAAAGTTAATAGATCTCATAAATTGCTTAAAAACTTGAACTAAGGCGAACAGCAAAAGATAACCAGTTGAAAATGTCAGAATCTGACACCGTTTACAAGTTATATAAACATACCTCGACGATGAGACAATAAATTTCTACTTACATTTTCGTTAGTTTGAATGTTGTCAAGTGAGTTAAAACTATTTGTGCAACTTTAATATATATTTATCATATACACAATAAAACAAAAATTCGAATCATCAAATCATTTTACATTGTTAGGGTTATTGCTAAATTAATTGCAACACGTTGAATAGGAGGTATTATGTTTTTCTAAAAAACGTAGTTCATATGTATATGTGATTAAAACGATCGGTTTCAACAAACATGTATGCACAATACAACTATACACGTATTTTGTTTTGTATTATATTGGTAATGAATTTTTTCTCAATGGATTTATTCAGCTTTAATCGGCTGAAAACAATGAAATATAACAATAAAACCACCACAACAACAAACTGATTCTTCCCGGCGAGATTTTGACCAATACAACAATACTGAAGTCTGTGATTGGATAAATGCAGCACGTGATATGGATCCCTCGCCCTGGTTACGAACTGTGATACTGTGAAAGGACATTTTCATATTACACCCTTGGTATACGCAGCTAACGAAAATTGACCGGCACGGGTCAAAAGCTGGACCGGCACGGGTTAACGGTTTTATTTGAATTTAAAACAGCCATAACTTGCTCAATATTGACTTCCTCGTGTCTAATTTGAAATATATGATGCGTCCCGATGCTGTTAAGTACCCCAATTTTTTACAGATTTTTAAACGGACCAAAACTCTCTAAATGCGCATTTATGCTCTTTTCTCTCGAGAACGACCGTCTCATTTTCACGATAACTTTAATTTAGTACTTCTAACATATAAGATCTATTTTCCCCCATCAAGGTATGATGTAAATGACATGCTATTTACATATTGTGAGTTTCAATGACGCGCGTTTGATTTTATAAAAAATGCCAAACTTTGTGACAAAGAATTTCATCAGCTATTGCCCCGAACCGGTCCGTCTTCTCTCTGCAAGCAGATTGCCCCGAACCGGTCCGTCTTCTCACTGCAAGCAGGATGAAATTCTTTGTCACAAAGTTTGGCATTTTTTATAAAATCAAACGCGCGTCATTGAAACTCACAAGATGTAAATAGCATGTCATTTACATCATACCTTGATGGGGAAAAATAGATCTTATATGTTAGAAGTACTAAATAAAAGTTATCGTGAAAATGAGACAGCCGTTCTCGAGAGAAAAGAGCATAAATGTGCATTTAGAGAGTTTTGGTCCGTTTAAAAATCTGTAAAAAATTGGGGTACTTAAAAGCATCGGTCGGGAGGCACAATATATTTCAAATTAGACACGAGGAAGTCATTATTGAGCAAGTTATGGCTATTTTAAATTCAAATAAAACCGTTAACCCGTGCCGGTCCAGCTTTTGACCCGTGCCGGTCAATTTTCGTTAGCTGCGTATACCAAGGGTGTATTAGAGCGTACACAATTAACTTAATGTCGCATTAGACTACATACAGTATGTTGCTCATCGAGCGTTTTGTTGAAATCTCCTTTGTTTTGTAAATGCGTCATCTTTTTTGTAGAAGGTTAATCTGATCTCCGGTCAATGGTCGACATTACGTTTCATATTGATTTTTACATATTAATTTTCCCATTCGCCAAAAGTAGCGAGTTATCCAAATACTTGAGAAAGGGTCGATGGCAAACATTGACAGGACCCGGTTTTTAGCACCCGTGCTGTTAGCTCTCGAAACCCGTGCCAATAGCTCTCGAAACCCGTGCTAGAATAGTCTCGCAACCAGTGCTATTTACTGAACGAAACGATCGGAAAACCCCGGGGCACGGCGTCCTATCAGAGTATTTATGGATATAGGACACCCATATGACCATGTTATCAGTTTGGATCTACCATTAACAGGCCCGTAGCCAGGACCCTCTACCATTGCAAAAACTCTTTCAAAACCATGCAGTTTCTCACCATTCTGAACACGTTTTCAAGTGGTTCAAGTGGACACGTACTAAAATAGTCTCGAAACCAGTGCTATTTTAACTTTTGACGGTAGAGGCGCCATAATGTGAACGAAATGCAAAATACTCTAAACCCGGGATGTAGCATCCCTTGGTATTCATGAATCGGATTAATTGCCCGACCTTTTACCTTTCTGCCAGTTTGAATTCATGTCGATAAAGGCTCTCAAATAATTAGAATTAAACATTATTCTCAAAATTCAAAAGTGAATTGGCTATAGCAATTAGGAGTTAGGGTCCTTATGTGTTCAAGTTTACGTGTTCGAAGGTATTTGGGATTAGATTAGGTTTTAATTAATGTTATAGTTTCTGATAATAGCTGGCCTTGAACTACATTGTGGTATTTGGAGTTGATGCTGTATTCAAGTCTGGACCAAACAAACTAATCAAGAAAGTTTGATGTACAATTTATTTATTTCTATTGCAAAGAACTATTTACATATGCCATTTCAAAGTCAACCCATGTGACTATTCATTTTATCAAGCGATTTATAAAGTATTATAATTATGCATATACCTGTTGACTCACTTCAATCTTGAACATTAACAAACTTTATCTCCATTTTTGGGTGTGGCTAATTCCAGTTCACCCTACTGTGGACTAGTGACAACATATATTTTGCAAAAGCCAAAAATGTATGCATTTAGTATTGAAACATCAAGTCCATTGTACATCGATCACAAATAAAGACCTATCGCATTTACATATACTCCAATAAATTCAAATACAGTAAAACCTGTAAATAGTGAACACCTATTGAGCCACAAAAAGTGTCCACTATAGGTATTTTCTAACTATCGAGGGCATGATATACAGGATTCGATGTGAAATGTATCTGAAGTGGTGCTAACTAAGAGAGGTGTTCACTAAAACAATATACCATATTATCTAATGAGCGCACAATTCCAATGAGGCAAATGTGACTATTTTATTGAATTTTGTCTCAATATTAACACATTGATTTTGATTAACAGGACTGATTGATATATTATATTGATTGATGATTTTCAACATGTTTAATGCAGATAAAAATAGTAGCTGTAGAGTATGAGAACCTAAGTGATCACAACTAAAAGGATCATCGTCGATATTTTTCTCAACATCATACACTTTTAAATTTCAATTTGGAAACCACACTGTGGATTTATTAAGAGAATATGGTAATTACACCACATAAACTAAAATGCCTACATAATGAATATTGCAATTACTGGTTAAATTTGACAAGAAAAAACAATTTCCATAACCCCATGAAAATGAAAGCCCTCAAAAAGTCAAAAATACAATAAACACCAGAACTGCTTAATGCTACTTCAATTTTTGAATTTTTAGAAGAAATCCAATGTTTACCAACAACAGACGCCTTGTTGATCTCAGAGGTTCACTGTGTAAGAACCATTAATTGAATATCTTAAAGATCTTCCAAATCTAATGAGTTAACCAATCTCCAATTTTTTTATATGATAAATCCTGTATTGAAATAACAGTATTCATGTTAATTCCCCAAGCAGAAATCTTATACTCTATACCATTTTTATTGGGGCACCAAAATTCATCCATTTAAGATTTCCCTTATCAAACGACTACATGTACTTTACAAAGTTATTGCAAATGAATATCTTTACATAAAGTTAACAAGGCATTTCTACGAAAGATTGTTTGCACACATTCGGTGCAACCTTTTAACAAACATCTAAATAACAGTCCGAGACTATAAAAATGCATTAGCTATCAAGAGTGATATTTTTCACCAAATATATGTTTTCATAGGTACTATAAATTCAAAGAGTTCTGATCAATTTACTTAATTAATTCTACTGATCACTATTTCATCAATATTCAATAGCTTGCACACAACCAAAGCAGACAAAAGACAAAAGTATTTTCCTGTCTACTACCAGGCCATTGTCCCAATGAACATGAAGATGATTTTGAAAAGGTGTTCTTCTTGTAACACAGAGCAAACATGTAGAGAGCTTCTTCATCTGGAAACACAAAGCTTCAAAATCATTCCTGTCATACAGTTTTGTTATTATACTTAACATCAAGCGGTAGTTCTGTTATCATGACCTGACAACCCCTGAGAACCTCTTAATGATGTTCTGACTCATGTTGTTGTAGAACCTGATGATGTTCTGACTCATGTTGTTGTAGAATCTGGGGATGCTCTGACTCATGTTGTAGAGCCTGGGGATGCTCTGACTCATGTTGTAACCTGGGTATGTTCTGACTCATTTTGTTGTAGAACCTAGTGGTGGATATTCTGACTCATGTTGTTGTAGAACCTAGTGATGTTCTGACTCATGTTGTTGTAGAATCTGGGGATGCTCTGACTCATGTTGTAGAGCCTGGGGATGCTCTGACTCATGTTGTAACCTGGGTATGTTCTGACTCATTTTGTTGTAGAACCTAGTGGTGGATATTCTGACTCATGTTGTTGTAGAACCTAGTGATGTTCTGACTCATGTTGTTGTAGAATCTGGGGATGCTCTGACTCATGTTGTAGAGCCTGGGGATGCTCTGACTCATGTTGTAGAGCCTGGGGATGTTCTGACTCATTTTGTTGTAGAACCTAGTGGTGGATATTCTGACTCATGTTGTTGTAGAACCTAGTGATGTTCTGACACATGTTGTTGTAGAATCTGGGGATGCTCTGACTCATGTTGTAGAGCCTGGGGATGTTCTGACTCATTTTGTTGTAGAACCTGGGTATGTTCTGACTCATTTTGTTGTAGAACCTAGTGGTGGATAGTCTGACTCATGTTGTTGTAGAACCTAGTGGTGGATATTCTGACTAATGTTGTTGTAGAACCTAGTGATGTTCTGACTCCTGTTGTTGTAGAATCTGGGGATATTCTGACAAATGTTGTTGTAGAACCTGAGTATGTTCTGACTCATGTTGTAGAACCTGAGTATGTTCTGACTCATGTTGTTGTAGAACCTAGTGAAGTTCTGACTCCTGTTGTTGTAGAATCTGGGGATATTCTGAAACATGTTGTTGTAGAACCTGAGTATGTTCTGACTCATGTTGTTGCAGAAGCTGGGGATGTTCTGATTCATGTTGTAGAACCTGCAATTCACAATTTACAACTATAAATTGGCAACTACACAGAGTAGGAAATCCCAACGAACACTAGGGTGTCCAAAAAAAAACAGGACCGTAAGAAAGTTGAATAACTCTGTCAATTTTGCATATTTTGCCTTGAAATTTTAGAATTATTTAGTTCATTCAATGTGAATTTTGCTTCGAAGGTTTGATGATAATCTGTTTATTGTGTCAAAAACTACATTACTTTACAAAAAATGCTCAAAATGGGCACTTCTCCTCTCTATGCACAAATGAATCCTGCAAACAAAGTTATTAATGACCCTGACATATACACATTAATGTGGATGGTAAATATTGGGGTAGTTATTGCCTGTCAGTATACACATTGGCTTTGAGAAATCCTCAAAGATAAAAATTTGGGGATTTAGATCTGGCGAATGAGCTGCCCATATGGTTTGCTTTCTGCAACTGATGAGCTGACCACCAGAGCATTGCCTAAACCATTTCAGCATATCATTTGCAGTGTTGGGGTGGTATTGGCTTGTTGAAACCACTGCTTATCTCTTTTGATGTCCCTTCTGGTGCTTAAGTGACCTCCCAAACTTATTTAACAACTTACTGGTCCTTGCTCATGGTGATAGCATGTCCCCAGTCACCTTCGAACCAAAAAGGACTGATGAACTTTGTTCGCCGGATTAAATTGTGCATATAGAGAGGAGAAGTGCCCATTTGGGGCATGTTTTGTAAGAAGCTGTAGTTTTTGACTCAATTCGTAGATTATTATCAAACTTTCACAACTAAATTCACATTGAATTAACTAAATAATTTGCAAATTTCAAGGCAAAATATGCAAAATTGACTGAGTTATTCAACTTTCTTACGGTCCTATTTTTTTGGACACCCTGTAAATCATGAACTGTACAGTCACAATGTAATATTTACCATCGTACTCTTCCCTTCAATAAATAGACCACTGTAGTATCACGTAACCATACTTGAAAGATATGTCTAAGTTATGGCCTATTCCAGCCATTTTGAATTTTCTCAGAAAAAATACCATTATTGTGATCCACTCTAAATATACTCTTAGTATAATATAGCCATACTTCTAAGATGAAGAAAATTGAAAAGGTTTAATGGTAATAAATATGATCTTAAACAATGCTGAAGGACTTAGTTTTTAACATTTGTTGGCTCACCCTGTGCCTCAATTGGTTTTATTTCAAGTCATTTAAAGAGTTAGTTTAAAAATTGCATAAATTGTTGGACTCTGAGACATAAAAAATCTTCAGTGTTGAATTGTTTTTCCTCAAAATCAGTGTTCAAAAGTTCACTTAATAAGCATCATATCCTAACCTTTTGGAATAAATGTACTCATTCTCACCTGATCTGTGCGGTCACTATACAGTGACAACTCCAGGAGACAGCTCTCTAATGTGACCTTGGTATCTGCGAGTCATTTTGTCAAAGTTTCATAATAGTAGTGAAGGCTTTGCCGGAGTGTGTCTCGACCCAATACCAAGGAATTTGTCAAGAGTTTTCGCCCCCTGTGTCTGCATGGTATGAAGCAGGCTCTGACCATCCTCAATTTGTACAGGAATATCCTTTTTGGAGAAATTATATTTTCATTTACATACAGTCACTGTGTTTGCTTTTAGTAATGCTTTGAGCTTTAATAATCTGAGCAATTACACCTGATAATTTTAAATGAGTTGCATTTTTCATTCATTGTTGGCATTGAACTTGTAATATTTTGAATGTAAAATATATTAGAGAAATACATTTGCACTGTATTACTACAGGAGGGTTTTTTAATCGTAAATAAATGGACCTTCACTTGTTCTAGTTGAGTTTGCATTGTGCTTTCATCTTCTGAAGTATCCATACAAATGAGAGAGAAATGTAACTTTGGATAATCTCTACAATTTCTTTTGAGACATCTGTTTATAAGAGTTGAGGGTTCAAGAATGTGAGAATACAATGTTTATGGAACACCCTGTGTATAATTTCGGCTTCATGCTGTAAAATATCCCAAAATTTACCTTGAGTAATTGAGCTTGTGTGGTGTGCATATCCCCCTCCAGGTTATTCAGTGGTTTCTCCATCTATTCATTCTGTGGCATGGTCCAATATCTCCTGGTAGATAATCTGGTTTGACAATACATTGTCACATTCCCTTAATAAATCCTAAAAGAGAGATGAGATCAAAGAAATTAGATCAAATGGATGTCCCTTTCTTAGAGGAACACCCTGATTTAGATTTACATTTGTACACGATAGATTGCGGGGTCAATTAGTCCCCATGACAACTAATTTCCAAGACAACTGGTTGCCAAGAACCAACTCATCCCAGTCAATTGATCCCCAAGACAACTCATCCTTAAGACAATTGATACTATACTCATCTAATCCCCAATGTTTGAAGTTTATTTTTGTACCAGTAATATTAAAATTACCCAATGTAACAGTGCATCATATAAAGTAATATTAAAAATACCCAATGTAACAGTGCATCATATAAAGTATCTCCAGATCATACCTCCACTTTGTCGAGAACCATGTGGTATCTCTCACAAACAAGGTTCTTCTCTCAGGTAAAATGAGGGTCACCACTCTATGTCTACAACTCTGAGAATTTCTCCCTCCTTCTGTCTACCAAACTTTTCTCACTCATTAGTGTCAGCTTCAAAGTCTAAAAATATATGAGAAATCCTTCAGGGGTTCCATTCAAAAATTACTTGTGTTCTGTGAAAACATGATTTGTAAAATTTTAGATTTGTATATTGATATAGCTAGAGTAGCTTCCAAAATTCAAATGGTAATATGACTCTAAAATGCTATTCTTAACTGTCAAATAAGTCTTGCCCCCCCCCCTCTACAGCCAAAACCAAAATATATCTTACAAAGTTTAATATATCATTGGAAAGATCGTCCAAACTTACATAATTATCATACATCTGATTCCTATCAATCAATGTCACAAATTGCAACATTGAATCAGTTGAAGTGACTATAAAACTAGAAACATGGCAATTTGCTGTATTTTCAGGATTTTAATTATCAGGCACCAGATAAGGCATTTTTCTCAAGTTGGTGCAAAATTCTCATTTTCACAATTCAGACCAAAACTGGTAAAATGTGCCAATTTTTTCTCATTTTTAAGTGGGTGCAAATGAATTTTAAGGAGGATGTAATTAGGCCAGTTCTAAAATTCTCAGGTGGGTGCTGTGCCTTCTTGCTTAATGCTGAGCAGATGACTGTATGCATTGCATATGGCAGTGATTTGAACTAATTTGTGGATAATGTCAGTGAGATATGTATAAAATAAAAATTTAATTGAAAATACCCGAGACTTGTGATTAAATGTAACTTTGTGTGATTTAGCTCTAAGATTATGATTTTCTTCTTCCTTGTAGGACAGTAAGTTCTGAAATGAATACATAACAAAATATTTGGAAATTAAATATTAAAATTATTCATTGAAATAAAGATCCAGACTTTCATTGAACATACCTGGACATTCTGTAATTTAGCATGCACAGGCGATCTGTCCCCCTGTGTGAATGTATTGCTTCTAAGTTTGGCCTCGAGGTCATCTAGGCTCTGTTACAAAGCCTTGTATAGTCTTCCATAGCCCTCATGTTCAATCACAGCCTTTTCCTGTTTCATACACTGTTTCTTACAGCTACTAACTAGTAGTGCATGGTACCTACAGGACAATTAAGTGTTACTCATTGTGTTTGAGGAATGACATGTTTTTATGATGACTAAGACCCAGTTGCATGTAGTTTTGTGAGGGTTTGAAGCTAGTTGTCTTTAAATGCACTCCATATTCATCAAAAAAGTGAGAATATAAAACAAGAATTATGTAGTAATATTGTGTTAATATTGCAATTTTACACATTTTTATATCCAAAATATTAATAACACACTGGTGATCCACTTGATTACGATGGTTACTGAAAAGGTTCGTTTCGGTAACAAAATGTTGGAACGTCGAAGGTATGATATTTCTTTTTTCCTAATGTCACGCGTTGTAGGCAGAATCCCCACGACATTTTTTCACACAAACGTGTATCATATGTTTTAGAAAAGGTACATGTTTGTGAAAAAATAGCTCGGAAGACAACAGAATCGTCGATTTAATTCCTCACTTTAGTTACAGAAATGATATTGGTTAAAAATGCAGATCTTAACTGTTTTTCAAAATATTGTTTCTGTAACTTAAGTGAGGAATTAAAATGACGATTCAGTTGTCTTCTGAACTACTTGTTCGCAAATATGTACATTTTCTTAAACATATGTGATAGATATATGTTGTCGGTTTGTGATAAAAATGTTGTGGTAATTCTGCCTATAATGTGTGAAATAAGGAAAAAAGAAAAATTGTACCTTGGACTTTCGGAGTTGGTTACCAGTGATAACAGATCTTTGTAAAATACCTGGAAATTATCTGTGAGGCAAGGTTGGCTACTCTGGTGTTAGATGTGCTTACTGATAGGCTCCACCCATTCTCACTCAATGAGTCAAGCTCTGATCCATACACTATCATCTCTCTTGATGCAGTCTGGAAATAAAACATTATACATCTTGTTTGGACCTCTTATGAAAAAAATAATTGATCCTAATTGAACAACAAGTGTTTAAAGCTTTGGTAAAGACTAGTTAAGTGTTTCAGGATGATGTCATAACATGTCATGTCAGGGATTATTTTGACAAAACTTATATTATCACAAAAAGAATGTCATTGCTGGCTAATTAAAGTAATTCTAATATAAACTACAATCAAAATTGAACAGAGGGGGGGGGTGAATGGATGGGGGAGTAATATGTCTAAACCTAAACCAGAAAACTGTGCTCATTGTGAAAATATCATTGCTCATTGTGAAAGTGAAGCTACTTTTGTTCTGATATTTCTTACATCAAATGGCAGCTATCTTGTTTTTCCCCCTTCAAATTAAACTGGCGGGAAATTCAAAATTTGAAAAATAATTAAATATACTTATCACATACATTTAACTGAGGGACCAAAAGGGCATATATCCAGACTCATCCTTTACACAAATATGTGAGTTGATAATTAAACTCAGTAACACTTGATAACCCCCCCCCCCCCTGCTTGAAAAATAATGCTGGGAAGATCACTGAATGCCTTGGAGTATATTTGCATAATTAATCTCAGTGGGTGGCACTCAGGTGGGTGCAAAAACTCTCATTTTCACAATTTAGACAAAAATTGGTGAGATATGCCAATGATTTTTTTCATTTTTATGTGGGTGCAAACTGATTTTCAGGTGGGTGCAAGCATATTTTCAGGTGGTTGCTGCGCCCATCTTGCTTTATGCTGGGGAGATCACTGCCAGTTGCATCTAATTAAATGAACCTATTGACATATTGATTGTGATTTAACATTAAAATTGTGACACTTAAAAGAGTAAATGAATTTTTAATCTTTAAAGGTTTTTCAACATTGTGTAAATTAGGATTTAGCTTGAGCTTTTTCAGATTATTTAATTGAAGCTAGCTATATTGATAGAAAATAACATATAGAATTCAAAGAACTTATAACTGATACTCTTCGTTATTAATGAGTGGAATTAAGTAATTTGCAACTTTACTCTGTTACTGTTTGTAATGGCCGATTTTTTTAAGGCACTTTTTTTATTTAATTTTGCACCACTGTAATAATACTGTCACCACGCATTAATTTTCATTCAAAATTTTACCGCTCACTTTTGAAAAATTAGGGAGAACACTGAATATGCTATTAAATAGAAGAAACTGTGGTCTTTAATTAATGGTTACAAATGCAGATCAATTAAAAACATGACTTAAAATAACATGACTTTATGGAAACCATCTGATTTATAAAAAATTCAACATCACATTTAACAGCTCTCTCCATTTTTTAGTTTTAAAAGATGTACTGAATAGTGTTGAGTTGCCAAGCTGAGAACATCTTCCCAAAAATCTCTGCAACCTTATGCAGTCATCATTTCCATATCATCATTGCACACAAATATCTTTCTAACAATACATTCAGAAGAAAGGTGGACACATCAAGGACTAAGGCACACCCAAAGAGTACATTAAATCAACATAAAATGTAGGAAAATTCAGAATGAATATATATTTTTAATACTCACATAATAGTACATTTCCTCTTCTTAAACACCAGGACATCGCATCTCAGACATACATTCATCTTCTGAAAGTACAAAATGGGGTTCATAATTTAGATCTAAAACATTTGAGCAGCTCTTGCTAAGTTTGAGTATGTATGCTTGGTATTTTGATGCAATCCTCAATGGATTCACATGTTTCTCTCTATTAATCCATTCATTTGTTGAAATTAACAGATCTCTAAAACACTCAAATTATTATACTAGATTCCTCTTTTAAACTTAAAAAGTAGAAAACAGCAATTGTGAATAATTCCAAATGAAGTAGGATTATTTCAATCAATATTCCAACATATGAACTCTCACATAGAGAGACTGATTGAGAGAGTGAATGAGTTACTGAACTTCTGATTGAGAGTGAGATAATGACTAAGGAAGTAAGTGACTTACTAAGTGACTGAGTAAGTGGCTTGCTGGCTGGCTTGCTGGGTGGCTGGATGGCTGGCTTGCTGGGTGGCTGGATGGCTGGCTTGCTGGGTGGCTGGCTTGCTGGGTGGCTGGCTGATCAACTCCACATTATGGAGATAAGCTTAAACATAAGTTAAGACGTAAGTTAAGACAAGAGATCTCTTAGGGAACTCGACAATACTGATTCTGATTGACATTTTTACTTGAATTTGTGGACAGCCCGTCCGTGGTCCCGTCCCCAAAAATAAGAAATCAGGAGACCATTGTGCAATAATATTTGGAAAAGTATATTGATATTGTACATGAATGACATTTGGATATTTCAGATTATTTAGTTTTTTTGTGCAATAACCCTGTGCCCTCTTATAATGAATTTCAGCCATGTTACAATGTATCTTTTTGAAAATACTATGGCAGAGAAGCACACATGCTATCTATTGCAAGACTTATGCCTAGCACAACTGTCACCATGTTATTAAGTGTTCTTAAGTTTCGCAAGGATCTTGCCATGGTGGTATTATCGTGAAAGCCTGGTATAACCGTGACAATGCTATATTATATTGCAAGGCCTGTCATGACTGTGGTAATGTTTAAGCCTGATATGACAGTCGCAATGGTTGCAAGGCCTGTCACGACCTTGGTAATGTTAAAGCACAATATGACTGTGACAATGGTTATATTAAATAGCATTTAGTAGCATTGCAAATTTCATAGAATGATAAACTACCTTAAATATGTGAATCTAGACTTCTATACATGAACATGGTACTCACGTACATTGATACATAAAATTTTAGAATCATTTAACTCATAATTCATTTCCGAACACTATAATTCTAATCTCATTCAAGAACGAGAAACATTGTCACAGTCATATCAGGCCTTATTTATAATAAAGCACTGTCGCGGTCATATCAGGGTTTAACATTACCACGGTCATGACACTGGCCTTGCAATATAATATTACATTGTCAAGGTTATACCAGGCATTCACGATAACAGTACCACGGTCATGGCAGGATCATTGTGCAACATAAAAACACATGCTATCTATTGCAAGACTTATGCCTGGCACAACCGTCGACATGTTATTAAGTGTTTTTAGGTTTCGCAAGGATCCTGCCATGACCGTGGTATTGTTATCGTGAAAGCCTGGTATAACCGTGCCAATGCTATATTATATTGCAAGGCCTGTCATGACCGTGGTAATGTTAAAGCCTGATATAACTGTGACAATGTTCACGTTCTTGAATGAGATTAGAATTATAGTTTGTGGAAATGAATTATGAGTTAAAGTAGTAGTAGTATCCTAGATTTACATATTTAAGGTAGATAAATGATGACGTTTTCGATTACAGTATTCTCATGCTACTAAATGTCACTAATATAACCATTGTCACGGTCATATTGTGCTTTAACATTACCACAGTCATGACAGGCCTTGCAACCATTGTCATGGTCATATCAGGCTTTAACATTATGATGGTCATGACAGGCCTTGTAACCATTGTCACCGTCATATCAGGCTTTAACATTACCACGGTCATGTCAGGCCTTGCAATATAGTATAGTTACTTCGGTCCAAAGCCTTCTCTATATTCCGGCTTTGAGGAGGAAGATTGAGCTGCCTTAGTATTATAAAAATTGTAAATCATTGTGTCACACGCACAGTAAATATGGCATAATAATATGAAATATACCTTTATGTATAGATTTGAAGAACATCAGCTCACATCCCCGTCTGAATCTATTGTTATATTTGATTTCTTTAAGCGAGAATAATTTCAAATTTTATTCACGTCCAGAACCGGAAGCCATTTTTAGCTACAGCGAGAAAATTTCACCATGTGTCAAGCTCCGAAATGAAATTTTGACATATCTAAATCCAGACAAGCAACGCTTCATCCTAAATATGATTAATATTCTTAAAAATATTTATAAAATTTATTAAAAATGAGTTCTAGGTGCGTGTAGGTGCGTGTAGCACCTTTTCTAGAGTACATACGAAATCAATGAAGTTACGTCTAGCTGTAAGCTAGAGACTCGAGTAATAGTATAGTATTGTCACGGTCATATCAGGCTTTAACATTACCACGGTCATGACAGACCATGCGATATAATATAGCATTGTCACTGTTATACCAGGCTATCACGATAACACTTCCACGGTCATGGCAGGATCCTTGCGAAACTTAAAATTACTTAATAACATGGTGACAGTTGTGCCAGGCATAGGTCTTGCAACAGATAGGGTCTCCATAAAAATACTTGATAACATGGTGACGATTGTGCCAGTCATACATGTAAGTCTTGTAGATAGGGTCTCGAGAAGCATCAACATATAAGAGGCCACACACTTTATTAGCCAAACTAGAACTAATTCAAGATAAACGAAAGTCATTTATGTACAATAGGAATATATTTTCCATATATTTTTGCATAATGATATTTTAATTTCTTTTTTTTAGGTTTAACTGACGCAGTGAAATTTTTTGAAAATCAAAATCAATGGGCGATAATTCATCATACTCACTTTACGGGAAAATTACAAGTTTTATGCTGAATTTATAAGAAAAAATCATTACCCTGTTTGACCCTCGCTTAGTCTTGTTCACTTTGAGCAACTTCTTACCTTCAGATCGGCTATATTGATTACAAACTAACGGTACAAAACTTCCAGAAAGATATTTCGGCAAGATAGCACGGGTTAAGAGCGCTCTGATTGGTTGGATTTGTAGCACGGGTTAGGAGCGCCTCTATCGGTTGGACTTCGAACTAAATTCCAGCACGGGTGTGAAAGCCCAACTGTTCTGGGCTACCCAAGTGTTCTGTCTCTTGCCCAACTGTTCTGACAACCTAAGTGTTGCGAGTTCACATATTTTATAATATCTTAAAATTCACAAGAGAGGGTGCCAAAAGTTAAAAGTGCCACACAATGAAGAAAGAGAGCCAGAAAATGTCGAAAATTGTCCATTATTAGAAATGCACCCATTTTTTTCAAAAGGCCAATTTTCCTGAACAAGTTGAGACATACTTAGTATTCCTGAAACTGAGACCCAGTCTACATATATCGATATATTCTGTCCAAATATCCTATTGCTCAGGAGTGTTCCATGGTGCAAAGGTCGAACACCCGGGGTTTTGACACTCCTCAATGGGTGCCCTGTTACACTCCCCTCCATAAGTTTGGCAACCTTAGCTCCCCCATTGAACTACGTGTTAAAAGCCTCTTTACCTTTGAATTTTTATTTACTTAACCTACCATGAAAATACTTATACTATTAACGGAAAGGTAATTTGACTTTATTTCCAATACCTCAACATTTTCTCAATTTTTTCCCTCAATTACAATAAGTTGAAAATTGATGATAAATTTGATGAATTTTTGAAAATCGACATTCCCATGTTAACCAATGGGAAATGATAGGTTTGCCGCAAGTCATATGACAGAATATCCATCCATCCGAGTCCTTGCAAAAAATATGAATAAGGCAGGCAATTGAATTTGTTAACTTTATTTAACAAAAAATTGACATGTTTCTTCAGGTTCAACAAAGTTATAGGGCTTTAAAGTCAAAATAGTTTTTCAAAAAACCTTTCCCATTGAAATAACTCAGGAGGCGAAAAATCATTTTCAAAAATGACTTTGAAGCGCTGTAACTTTAGTATTCATCAAATAAACTAAACACTTAGTGTACAAAAAAGTTAGACAATTCAATTTTCTATATAAATTTTTTTTGCTGAATCTTTTACTGAAAATATATCCTGATTTCTGATTTGCCCGAACCCTCCATTTCCCATTGAATTACATGGGAATGACGATTTTCAAAAATTCATTAAATTTATCATCAATTTTCGACCTATTCTAATTGAGGAAAAAATTGAGAAATTTTGGAGGTATTGAAAATAAGGTCAAGTTACGTTTCCATTAATATTATAAGTTATCTCATCGCCGGTTAAGTAAATAAAAATTCAAACGTAAAGAGGCTGACCAATGGGGGAGCTAAGGTTGCCAAACTTATGGAGGGGAGTGTAGTTATACATAAAAAAGGAAAATCTTTTGTGCATGAGACAGCTACATTATAAGTGATTTGATTAACTTAATGTCAACAGTCATCTCTGTAGAAATCTAAAATTGGATTAGAAATTGAAAAATCACCATATCTAGTGTATTTGCTAAAATAAGTAAACCCAGAATACTTGGGTCAATTCAGAATATTTCGGCAGGAGTCGGAATACTTGGGTAGCCCGGAACACTTGGAGCTTCACACACGGGTTTGATCTGAGGCCCAGGGTTTGATCGAACCTCAAACCTGTGCTAAATTCTAGCACGGGTTTGATCAACCTCAAACACGTGCTAAACTTTAGCACGGGTTTGATCAACCTCAAACACGTGCTAAACTTTAGCACGTGTTTGATGTGTATCCGGCATCGAGTGCTTCTGAAATACTTGGTGGGACCGATAGAAGGTCAAGGTCAATCTTTCCAGGAGACACACATTATATTGCTCCTCATTATATAGGAAAAATAAGGATATATCATACTAGTTGGATATATTCAAACATATGAGTGGATTCGTGAATAGATGGGCATCGCAGATAAGTACATTTTATGAAACAGTTTTCATCTGACAAATTGTAATTTGAAGAAAAAATATTTGACATTTTTGGATATGAGAAACTTTTCTACCAACACAAAGAATATTACCTAGCCAATTTGAACTGCATGTGCAACAACCAATCAATAAATGAGCTACTTACGGCATCTTGTCAACTAGTAATAATTACTGATTAGCCCACACTTCTATGTAAGCGAATACTGACCAACATCTGTCTGGCCTTGGCAGCTTCAAATAAGCTTAAGATTTGATTTCAAAGAGACTACTAGTAATGGCAAACATGACTCAACAACCAATTACTCAATTCGTTCAAGCAGCATATGTGAGCTTGAAATCGCCAAACACAACAATGAGTGTGACAACCCCTGTGTTTACTTCTGCTGACCAATCTAATAATGCTACTATTTGTCATAGTATTAGCAGATCATCTGATGCAACTACTATCTGCCCCACCACATCTATGGCAATAACTTCATGTGTTGTCATGTGTACTGCCTCTTCTACTCCTACTTGTAACACTACATATACCTCAGCTAGAACAGCGACAAAAAGGGACGCTACAGAACGCTCGCCATTTGACCCATCTATTGCTCAAAAATGCAAAATCCCAGCAACAGAGAATATGTCTGAAAGTTTTCACTCATTAAGCCTTGAACCACAACAATCATCTACTCCTGTTCCTATATCTGGTGATAATATTCAAGGAACACTCCCTCCGCCTTCCCACCCTCGCTTTTGTGTACAACCCGCTGTGCAACCCCCGGTGCAACCATACCCCAGCCCAGTCCAGCAAATCATGGATGCTGGAGAGAATATCTCCATGATCGAATCACGTTTGGAATCAGTTATTATGAACCAAATCAGCACTTCTTTAAAAGAACTTGTACCTGACGCAATATCGAATTCAATGGCAGCATATAATAGGAGATTAACAAAAGCGGAAAAAACAATTAAAGAACTCGAGGAGAAAAATGAGACATTTGAATCCGACTTGCAGTGTGCAAACGATGAGATCTTTTTTCTAGGTGAGCGAATGGCCAAGGTTGAAGCATATGCTAACCGGAACGAGCAATATTCGCGGAAGAGCAATGTCAAAATAACTGGACTGGAGGAAAATGATGGTGAAAATTGTAGAGATCTCGTTCTTGAGGTTGCTCAACGCATTGATGTCAATATTTCACGAAATGACATTGATGCTTCACATCGTGTAGGTCAAAGGAAACCCGGACGAAAAAGAGCGCTAATTGTTCGATTTACCACAAGAGACGCTAAACAAAACATGATCAGAAACAGGAAAAAATTAGCCAGATCCGGAATAGCCATACACGAGGATGCAACAGCTTTGAACATGAAATGCTTGTACTACCTGAAAGAACAATCATTTGTTAAAGATGCATGGATCTTCAACGGGAAAATTTTCTGCACGTATAATGGCTTTGAACACAGAAGGATAGAGATGGATATCAACTCAGACCCTCACGAAGTTTATCAGGGCCTCCTCAATGAGAAGTCTAATATGCGCAAATAAGCACCTCTTCTGTTGGGCATTAGCTAACTTTAAACGCGCATTGCCCATTTATTAACTTTATGCTGTACTGATCTCTTTTTGATACATACGTTTTCATCATTTTGTATTGACAGTAGACTAGTAATTTCACACACCGCACTGTTGTGCCGACCTTGGGGAAGGCACTCCAGTGTTTCGTGTTGATTATTGAGCATATTTTCATTTGATTCTTTTTTTCTTTTGTATGTGCAACTTGTAGTCTTCATCCTTCATCCTACTTCAGCTGTAAAGATTTACTCTTGAATTACAATTTTATTCAGTGGAAAGGGTAAGTTCTCTAGGGAGGTACATGGGCCGACCGGGGGCTGCCCTGACCGCTGGACTATTGATGATTTTTATAATAAGTTGTAGACTGTAAGGTTTACTCTAGATTGACAACGTCAACGCGGCAGCCTGGCGTCTGTCACCAAATGGGAATCATTAGTTGTAAATATTGAACCTTTCTTGTTTTATGCTCCTATCATATCTACATAATGTATGAAGGTATTTTACCCTATAGGTAACAACGAACTCATTTTGTCTTTATTAATGTATAGACATACTATTCACGCATGTCACTTTTTCAAACCTGTAAATATTAGGTATGTAACATTTATTTTTTCATTAAGTTTGAACATAATATATGCCCACTGAATAAGGTAAACGTTATTCAGACTCCCTTTGTGGAGAAGCAAGTTTTTCTTTGTATAGCTCCAGGCCAGACAGATGGTCTTTCTTTATCCAAAAAAGGAAATGTTGAGCAAATTTGTATCTTTTAGGGGGATCTGCATGATGAAAATCCTACTTAGCAATCTCGATACAGGGTGATCTAAATTATGTGTCAGTGCCATGGTCATTTTTGCCTTTTGCAAGTATTATTGACAAAAATGAACTACTCGAATTAGTGCCATCATGTAATGTTATTTCAAATTTTGAAAACAAATGCTTTAATCCATTAGATATGAACCATACTACTGAAAATGCGCCTGAATATGATGTTGAGACAAATAACCTTATAAATAAGTGTGAATATAAAACAATATCAGCATTTAACAACAACATGAACTCTAAAACTGGTACTGAACTTTCTTTACTGCATTCCAATATTAGAAGCCTGTCAAAAAATCAGTGGAAATTGAATAGTATGCTTGAATCCCTTGACAAAACAATTTCTGTTGTTGCACTATCTGAAACATGGCTTTATACAGAAGATGAATCTAAATATGAAAGCTATCTTAATTACAAAGGTTACTTTAAATCACGAAATAGTAAAGGAGGTGGTGTTTGTTTATATATTCACAAATCTATGAATATTAAACCAAGAGTGGACTTAAAATTCAATAATCCTAACTGTGATGTTCTCACTGTTGAAATAGTAATGCAGAATCAAAGAAATGTTTTATTTACTGTAATTTATAAACCACCTAATGTAAATATTGATGACTTTAATCATGATCTGGAGGTCTATATGTCTATCATATCTCGAGAAAATAAGGTTTCATATGTTGCTGGTGATTTTAATGTTGACCTTTTTAAAACAAAAGAACATCTACCCACTGAAAATTTTTACAATATTTTTAAATCATACAATCATAGCCCTGTTATTTATAGAGCCACTCGGGTGACAAGCACATCAGCAACCCTTATAGATAATATTTTTACAAATGATAATACGGTTGATTTGTGTGGTGTTCTCGTATATGACATTTCAGATCATTTCCCAATATATGTAACAAATAAAAGAGCATTCTCAAGCATAAAACGAATTCAAATAACATACAGAAGGGTAAATAGAGAAACGATAGCATCTTTTAAATCGTCATTACAGCAGGAAAATTGGGAATCAGTTACTTCAATAGATGATCCAAATGAAGCCTATAATACATTTGATGATAAAATCCAATCATTATATAACAAGTCCTTTCCAATACAAACTCGAACAATTAAACTATTTAATAATATTTCTAAACCATGGATAACGGCAGGAATAGTGACATCTGTTAAAACAAAATCTAAACTATATAAAAAATATATCAGAAACCCTTCCAATAAAAACAAAGATGCATATAAAATATATGATAGAATTTTAAAAAGAGTAGTTAAATATGCAGAAAAACAATTTTACAGGAAGAAATTTGAGGCTGCAGCGGGAAATATCAAAAGCAACTGGGAAATAATAAATGAGCTACTTCATCGATCTAAGAATAAATCAAACAAAGCAGCATCTTTTTTGTTAAATGACAGAGAAATCACAGACAATCAGGAGATTGCTAACAAGTTCAATCTATTTTTCTCTAACATTGGATTAAAACTAGCCTCAAAAATACCTAAAACAGATAGAACTCCTTTTGACTTCATGAAAAAACTTAATTCTCAACCTTCAAGTATATTTTTAATCCCTATAGTAAGTGAAGAACTTAAAAGAGAACTGACAAAGCTTAAAGATTCAGCAGCAGGAATAGATGATCTTAAACCTGATATAATGAAACAATGTAACAATGAGCTTGTTAAACCACTTCTACATGTCTTTAATAAATCTTTTCAAAAGGGAATTTTTCCAGATAAATTAAAAATAGCAAAAGTAACTCCGATTTATAAAAAAGAACAGATTAATCTCTTTACCAATTATAGACCAATTTCAGTTCTTCCAGTTTTCTCTAAAGTTTTGGAAAAATTAATGTTTAATCGAATGAGCAGTTTTATCACTAAATTTGAAATTCTGTATATAAACCAATTTGGTTTCAGAGAGAAAAGGTCAACATATATGGCTGTTTTACAGTTTGTGGAGAGAATTAAGAAGTCGATTGATAATGGTGAATTTAGTATAGGTCTTTTCTTAGATTTTTCCAAGGCCTTTGATACGATTGATCATAATATACTATTACAAAAGCTTGAATTTTACGGTATTAGAGGGCCAGCTTTAGGTTGGGTCTCTAGTTACTTCACAAATCGAAAACAAAGTACAAAGTTTAACGAATCTATTTCAAAATCTGAAACTATTCATTGTGGTGTCCCCCAAGGTTCAGTTTTGGGACCTTTGTTTTTCATCTTGTATATTAATGATATTTATTTGACCTCACATGATCTTCTATTTGTCCTATTCGCAGATGACACAAATATCTTGATCAATGGAAAAACATTAGTGGACCTACAAACTACTCTGAATCAAGAACTTAAAACAATACAAGCATGGCTTGAAACAAATAAACTTTCACTTAATGTTGAAAAGACGAAATACATAATATTTTCTTCAAAAAAGAAAATATACAATGGTAATGACATACAAATTCTTATTAATGATCAAAAAATAGAAAGAGTCCCTGTGACAAATTTTTTAGGCTTGATCATTGATCAACATTTAATGTTTAAAGATCACATAAGTATGATTAGAGTTAAACTCTCCAGGACACTGGGGATTCTTTTTAAGATCAAGCACATCTTAGACAGAAAAACTTTTATCACTATCTACAACTCCCTGTTTCATTCATACCTTACATATGGTAACATAATATGGGGTAATACAAATCCCACAACCCTTAATCCGTTACACTTGATACAAAAGAGATTTGTTAGGTTGGCAACTCAAAGTGGCTATAGAGACCACAGTCAACCACTTTTTAAAGAGCTTAGAATCATACAAATACATGATATATATAAAATCAATATTGCTGAATTTGTCTTTAAATGGAAAAATGATATAAACAATTATAAAACTATTTTTCCAGATTATTTCAAAACCCATGGAGATTTTCATAGATATAACACTAGAGGCAAATCAAACTTTACCCTTCCTAAAGCAAAAACTGAAAACTATGGTAAAAAAACAATAGCCTTT